>RJWM01009452.1:0-67805 GCA_004363535.1 Dasyprocta punctata | reverse complement strand
TTACATAAATTCCTGCAATATAGTAGGTTTGTCTGCAGCAGAAAGGAATCCTATTGGCAGTTTAACTTCGGTAACTTTCTTGCTAATATTTTTCCGTCAGAGAGCCAAGAGATTCATTTAGAAAGAGCCTTTTCTATTTTTAGAGCCAGCTCTTTGATTTTAGTTAAAATCTTATCTAATGTGGAAACAAATTCTCAAATGTTGAATATGAACTTGAAAGAGAAAGCCTCTTAACGCAGGTTTAGTTTAATCTATCGAATTAACTGAGACTTTTGTTTCTGTTTTTGCCAGCAGATTATATATTCCAAAAGGCAATCAACTATCCTTCCCACCTGGTTAGTTCCTAATAGGTTCAGGTTCCCTCATTTCTGATGCTAAGGTCTTGCTGGCTTAGTCATGATTCCAAGTTCTTCCTCTCCTCAAGCATTTTTGAATATTACTGTGGCATACTTTGCTTCTTTTCATGCACACAAGACTTCACCCTTGTACATGCACATAGACGCTGACTTAAGGATGGGCTCTATGACTTGTGAGGTGTGTCAGTCCCACTTGTATTGCTATAACAGACCGGGTAATTTATAAACAATAGCAGTCTGCTTGACTGTGGTCTTCTGAAGACTGGAAAGTCCATCTGGAACTAGTCACTATCTGATGTTAACCTATGTTGGAGGCAGTAGGACAAGAGAGGAAAAAATCCAGAGAATAAGCAAGGGCCAAGTTTACTTTCATAACAACCTGCTCTTGAGAAAATGAACCCACTCCTTCAATAAGGACATCGATCCATTTCTAAAAGAAGAGCTCTTGTGATCTAACCTCTTACTAGGCAGTAGTGTTCAATGCTGTTACACTGAGGATTAGGTTTCTAACACATGAACTTTGGGGGACTCATTCACACCATAGCACAAGGCTTCATATAGAGTGGATGTAAGAGTTCCTTGTTTAACATGTATTAAGGTTTCAAAATGATGGCAAAAGGGACTTAAATCGAGCAGGTGGCCTTTCTAGGCATGGGAGGCCTGGGTGACCTTTAGGGTTATATACACACAAAGCCACCCTAGACTATCTCAGTAATCACACTCAACCACATGCTACCCCCATACACACAGAGCAAAGGACATTCATAGAACAGCTGAACTTTTCTGTAGGACTGAAACTCCCATCAGTCCAACTCCAGTTACCAGTAACTCAGTCATGATATGTTAATAATGAGATACTACTTTCCTGACTTAATATTTCTAGTGCTTATGAAGTATTTTATATAATTTTCTCCTGCAATCTCTGAATTTTTCTTACCCCCAATTTTCCAATAAGCAAATAGATCGTCACTTATCCAAGGTTGCACTAATTTTTTTTATTGTAAGTGTACTATGTAGAACATTTCAAAAATATAAAGAAAGAAAAAATATTTATTATTCATTAAATGCACAAATTAGATACGAACACTTAAAGTTTTGGTACATATCCTTCTAAAACATTTCCTCTATAAAATTTTATACATGAATTTGTATAAATTTTGTATTTTTAAGATCTAAATTGGTATCGTATCACACATACTGCTTGATAATCTTTTTTCACTTAGTAATATGACATGGCCTTTTCCATATTATTAAACTTTCTTATGGAACATTATATTTAATGAATACATAGTATTATACCATGGTTAGTAAAGAATCAGTTTAGGAACAAACAAGAAATATTTATGAAAGGAAAAAACAGAATGAAACACTGTGGTAATTCTTTTTCCTATCATAACACTTCCTGTTCCACGTTAACTGCCTGCATACCTTGTTACAAGTCACAGAGCTATATAAATAAAGCTAGAATTTGAATCCAGGTTTTGGTGAGGGCAAAGCTGGTATTCAAATCACCATGCAATGACAATGATACATAATTTATTACTTTATGCAGAAAAAAACTCTAAGGTTAGCTCATCCTCTGTAGCTTTGGAGATTTGTGAGGCCTGATAATTTCTCCACTACTGACAAAAAGAGGCCAGGAGAGTTCATGAAATTGAAAGAGAGGTCAGAGACACAGACATGCAGTGTCAACAAGAGATGGCCAGGGGCAACCTCAGGGCCAAAACAGTATCACTCCAGAAATTATTTCCTCATTAATGGAAATCCTTTGGGTGGAAGATGGTCAAATTCACACATTAGGAAAATCTAGCAAAGAGGTTCACATGCTTATGAAAAATGAATGTAGGAATAAGGAATGGACGGGGTTCCATCTTTACAAAAACAACATTTTGGATGAATTTCTAAGTCTTGTGTCTAAGAATTATATTCCTTAAAGTTTTTAGGAAAGATCACTCGAAAATGGCTTCCTTGGTATAATGATTTTTACCCTCCATACTTGGACCTATCCTGTTGAATCAGTTGGTTTCTCGTTGAAACTCCAAGTACTAGTAATCTACTTCCAAAAGGGACTAGAAAAGATTTCTGCTATTTGCATTAGATCTGAAGACTTTTACGATGTGTAGCAGCAGCTTACTACCTTCTTAGCTTGACTGCAAAAGGATTCCCAAAGAGGGAAGACGATCAGAAGCTGCATCAGTTTCCCTTTGAACCTATAAAAAAATAATCACGAACGTGTCTTAACATGATAGATATCTATTCTTTCTGTAGTTTGGGGTTGGAGAGGTCCACAGGACTTGTGTGCCTTGTCTGGAGCCTCCTTCCTTGCATCTCCCAGGCGCTGGTGGTTCCAGGTGTCCTTTGAATTATGACTATCGCACCAGTCTCTCTACTTCTGTCTTCACACGGCTTCTCCTCTGTGTCCATGTCTTTTCTTGTGTCCCTTACGAGGACACTGGACTGAGGGTCCATCTGGATAACTTCATCTAGAAATCCTCAATGGTGTCTGCATATATCCTTGTTCCAAAAGAAGGCACATTTACAAGTCTCAGTGGAGATTAGGTCATGAATAAATTTTTTTAGGATTTACCACCTTGATGCTGATGTGCCCCTGAGGGAGGATTGCTGAGCCCTCCCGTGTTTGGACGTTGGTTAAGCCTTCTTCATTATACAAGGCTTTTGTGGGGGGAGAAAAGAGCTTGGGGCCTATTATGGTTTATATCTAGATGTCTCCCCAAAGCCTTGTGTGGTAACAGAGTTTTTTTTTTCTTTTTGGTCCTTTTTTTTTTCCTTTGGTGGTAGCTGAATCTAGAGTTTGTGATTGATTCATAGTGCAATGCGAGGACTAAGGGTGCATGATTGCTGGACCAGTCCACTGATTGGATTGGCATTGTCCTAATGCCAGTAGACTGGATACAACATAAGGGATGGAAAGAGGTTTGTCTGTTCCCTTCCCTCGTTGCTTTTGCTGTTTTCTGCTGCCGTGAACGGTTACCCCTTTGCCATGCACCACCCTGGAACCAGTCAATTATAGACAGAAACCTCCACAAACTGAACTAAATAAATCTTTCCTTCTTTAAGTTTGAGCATCAGGTATTTTGTCTCAGCAACAAGGAAGTCTGGATTACAGAGATAGACAGGCATCTGGCTCTGTCCATGTTCTCTATTCCACAAAATGATGCTCCCGAGGGTCACGGGGGAGAGGTAGTCATGACTATTTATATGCAAAGAAGATGCAGAGAGAGGTGGGGCGACGGCCACCTCAACAGATCACAGCCTGGAGACAGATGACCAATGTCCTGTGTCCTGGCACAGCATAGCCCTGAGCTTCAACTCTGGGCAAGAGTTCACTGCCGAATGGAAGGACATGAGCTTCTTGTTCTACAGAAAGAGGAGTCACTATAGAAATTGATGTTTCTTAGGTTGGAAGTGTGGGTGAGCTTGAGCTTGCAGTCATGAGTTACAGCAAAGGTTCTGTGGTACAGTCTTTAGATGACTTCCTATCTTTGGGGGAACCTCAGGCTTTACTTTTGAGGACTTTCACTGATTGGCTGATTGCAGCATAAATTCTACATTTCTCACACCCTGCAGGTTATAAATGTTAATTACCTCTGAATAATATCTTCACAGCTACCTCAGCACTGATGTTTAACCTAACAGCCAGGCCACGCTGATCCCTGAAGTGAGCTGTCACATGGGCACACAGGCTTTCATGGGGTGGAAACTCCCACTATTATGGAAAACACCTAGTAACTGCCAGGCATCGTGTGATGCACTGGAGATGCACAAGTGGACAGGATAGATGTGGCCTCTGTTATCAGAGAGTCTACCGTTGACCTATGAGCCTAGACTAAAGGACAGCGGAGGTTACAACACCCTGAAGTGACAGAACAAGTCTTCAGTGCCAGCCCGGAAGATCTGAGGTGAACCACTCAGACCTGGAGGAAAATAGGTGTGAACCAGGGGAAGCAGGAAAGGGGAGCATCCTTGGAAGAGAGGGAACTTAGAGTCACAGAGAAGCATGAGGGGTTTAAGAAGCTGAAGATGGATTTAATTCCTCATGACTGGAGAATGTGGGGACAGAGAGTCATCAGAGGATGATCTTTGGACTGGATGTCTTGCACCTCCATTGGTATAGAGAAATCAGATCTTTAGAGGACAGGGAAGCCCCTATAGGTTTCTGAGCTGGGGAATGGCATGATCAGAGGCTATTGTGTGCCAGCAAATTGGAGGGGGACTCAGGGCATGGATTGTTGAAGCTTCCCTGTGGTACGTGAGAAGGTCAGAGTTAGGGCATGTATTTAAATAGTACAAATCAACCAAAATGATAATCATTGTTTTCAGATCACTGTTGGGATTTGGGGAGATCCACAGGCAGAAACACACTTTCAAATTTACCATCCCACAGTGGGATGGAATTTAACACCTTCATATGAGGTGTAGCTAAGAAGGGTCTCTGATTTCTGGTGCTGGGGACTGGTTCTTTTGAAGAAATCAGGGGGTTGGGGTGAGAATTGTTTCAGGATTAGATTCTCTCAAGGAACACACAACATAGATTGCTGGTATGTGCAGTTCACAGCAGAGTCTGAGCTCCTACGGAAATGTAATGGGGTTGTTGATCTGACAGGTGCCAGAGCCCAGGTGATAAAGGCAGGGATTTGGGCAGCTGTAAACACAGATGAACCTTGGCGCACTTGCTCACTGTTCATTTCTGTTCTGCAGCCTGGTTCCTAACATGATCTGGACTGGTATAACATCTCTGGCTATCGTTGTACTATCCTCTCCTTTCCTGTTCCCATCCTTAATTCTGATTAGACTCAGTGGTTATCCTGTCTTGTACATCTGATGCTTGATGTCAAATTTAGAACAAAGCAATGGAGTTGGGGGTGGAACTCACTGACAGGGCACCTGTCTGCCACGCACAAGACCCTGGGTTCTAATCCCAGCACCACTACCACCCCCAAACTGGAATTAACTACACCAACAAAAATCCAGATGCTCATGTCAAAGTGAAGTGTGCTATGTACTTAAGTCTTGGCAAGGGAGATGTTTGCAGCCTGAGAAGAACCTCTTCCTCACGCTACCCCAGATGCCAAAACCTTCCCAGCTTACCTCTGTTTAATAGTGCCTGGCCTTTCATTGACAAGATGAAAATCGGAGTGAATTGTAATCGAGTGTTATTCAACCTTTCCATATTAGAGTGAACATGAGAGCAAATTGTTGGTTTTCCAAACTCTATGTCATTTTGTATTAGATTACTTTCCTCATGCCAGGACATAGAGCTCATTGGAGACCAAAGTGGAAGGAATCTTCAAATTTTGCCAAGTCTATAATGTGAAGAAAAAAATTAAAAACCTAAGTGAGGTGCATTTGAACGTGATTGAAAAGCCAAGCTCCGCCTTGGCAGTGGGATGAGATGAACTCAGCCCACACTTGGCAGGGGGGCAGCTCATGTCCTGAACTACACCTCCCAAGCGGTCTGAATTCTACCAAACCAGAAACATATTTTGCCAGATGCTTCCACAACTGATTTCCAATGTGTGCATTTTGTGTGAAATGGAATCCATATGTTTCTTATCCATTTACACTTAAATCATCAAGATGTTACTCAGTGATGCCTCTGTGATTTACAGATCTCCCAGTCTTTTTTTTTTTAATGTGAAAAAGGAAAATCATATTTTGTAAAGTGTGGACTTGAAACCACAAATTTGTACAATGAAGAGAAATATGTGTCTGCTGTTTTCTTTCTTTCTGCTTCCAAGCTTCAAAGCTGGGGGAGTGTCAACTGGCAAACACATGACTTACCAGAATCATCCCTACCCACTTCATGGGCCATGTCTCTACCCTCTTATTATTGCCGTAGGTGGAAAACTGATATATTCAAGTAGAAGAAAATATGTTTATTGAATACAGTTTAAGATGGTCAGCAATTTTATTATCTATCCATTTAAAAGATATTTGTATCGTGCCTCCTGTGTACCAGACAGTGGCAAAGCAAAGATGGATGTAATTTTTTTACTGTTCTTCTTACTCAGAGGCTGGTCTACTTCTCTACTTGAATCTAAGATGGCCTGCAGGTACTCTGATAAAAGCAATTTGTTGAAAGTGATGCCATAGCAGATCTTGACTAACCCTTAAAAGGACTAACACTTTTTGCCTCGTCACCTGGAACCTTTTCATCATGCTTAAGCCATGTGTAGACCTGCCAGTAGCCCTAGTTGAGCCCCAGGTGTCAGCCACCATCAGCTGCCAACCCTCTAAGTGCACCACGTTGAATGTCCACCTCCTTCAGCCTTAAGATATACAGATTGTACTAGCAATTGATCATCCCCTTTTTGAAGCCAAAAAGTTGCTTTTCTGGGATGTCTTTATAACATTGGTAGGCAGAAGTATTTGTTTATAGCATTAAGTCCTTAAAATGAATCTTCGGAAGTCTCATGCCATTGGTGGCATGCATAATTGTACAATTTTCTAGGCAATAGATTCTTTCCTTTTAGACTCCATATACGTGTTAAGAGTCATTGCCTTCTTTAGAAGCCCTTTTATTTGCACCCAGGTGAACCTATTCAAGAGAACTTTGCTAATTTCTTTGAATAGGATTCCTATACTAACTAACCTCTATCCGTTCATCCATCTCAATCTCAAATTTCAAATGTATCTCATGTGTATCTAATACACACATCCACAAATTAACACTTCATTTAAATTTCACAGTTCCTTGAATGTGTTAATGGATTCAATTATTTTAACCTTTGGCTTACTTTTCCAGAAACTAGCTTTGGTTTGTTCTCCAGACTCATTTTCTTTGGCTCTGTTATAAATCTGGAGGGAATGTACAAGGGCTTTCAGAAGGATTGACATTCCCCACCTGTTTGGCTTCCTATGTTTTTGTTTCTTCTCACTAGTTTTTGAGGGGCAATGATGATGACAGATGCTGATTTTGAATATTAGTATATGCTAGAAACTATGCTAACTGCAGCACAAATTCTATTCATTTTATTTTCATGGTGGCCACAAGAAGTGGGTATTATTTTTCTCATTTTGCTGTGTAGAAAGTAGAGAATTAGAGAAATTAGGATACATGCTCAGGGACACAGAGATGATGGTGGAACTAGCATTTGAAGCCAGATTTATCTTGTGAAATCATAACATCCTGCCTTCTTATCTTCCTATGTACACTGATTCATACAAAAGAGCTCACTTGTTCATTCAAACAGTCATCTCAAAAATTCCTTAGGCATTTTCTATATTGAACAGTTTTGCAAAACTATATTAGGTAAAAGGCCAGTAAAAATGAGTAGGACATTCATCTTGCTCCTGCGGAGATTTTTCTGGGCAAGTATGTGAGTCTTGTTTAATTTTATCAGCAAAATGGGACTGTACATATTCCTTCCCTTCTTTGGGGTATCATGCTGGATAGGCTGAGTTAGGTGTGGTAAGAAATGATGACATTTTTTTAGTGGTTTAAAAACGTTTGATTTCTTGTGCATGTTAGTTCTCCTTGGAGGACTAGATAATGTTGTCATCATTTTAACTTGGTTATAGCAGGGCTTAAACCTTTAGTAGTCATATGACAGAAGAAAAAGAGACTTCTGGAGGTCTCTGGCAAGGAAATGATCTAATCAGAAAGAGGTATCCTGCCCATGCTCACAGCGCATTGCCTATGGCTAGTGACATTTACCACCAGGAGCCATGACAGGCAATTCTTTAGAAGTGTGGGGGTGGGGGGATGTGCCAGAAGAGGGAGGAGCCAGAATATTTGGAAACCAGCACTAATGAGAGCCACATATATGGTAATTTATCTAAAATGGTAATTTGTTTAAAATGTACAAGGACTTTAAAAACAGAGAACATTTTGTGCACGAAATATTACCAGTATCATGGAATTCTACTGAGAAATTTAATGATTTCAAGACATCCTCAAATCCTTTCTTCCAGGCTATCCTGAAAGGGGAATAGATGCTTAATAGAAAGATTACTATGAGATTTTGCTCTTTGATTTTTCAATCCACAAGACAGGAGTTTAGAACAATCTTGCTGTCAATAACAAAGAGAAAAGGTGGAGAACATCTGATTTAAAATGTATCCAGTGGGCAAAGAATGATCATTTAAATATCCATAAAAATAGCCACATGGAAAAGGTGAATTTCAATCATCAGTACTTCACTTCACATATACAAATTAACCATAGACAAGATATGACTCTAACTAGAAAAGTTTAATTTATAAAAGTTCTAGAAGATAAGATAATTTCTTTGTTGCCTTTACAAGCTAGGTGAAGATTCTTAACTAGGACACAAAACAGATTAGCCATTAAGTAAGCTATTAGTGAATTTGACTAGAATAAAATTAAGAAATTCTGTTTATCACATGATACCATTAAGCAGATAAAAACATATGTCACACATGGAAAGAAGGATGGTATCTGTGAAGTATATATTTGACAAGGGAGTCATGACAACTCAGTGAGAAAAAGACAACTGATTAGAGGAAAAGGGCAAAAATATTGAACAGGCATCAGAACAAAAGAAGGGAATTGACCAATAAGCATATGCAGAAGTACTCATAGGCAAAGGGAAATAACAGCAGAATAACAATACCCATCCATGTACCAAAATGACTAAAACGGAGCTGGGAATGCAAATGAGGAGAGTGTTAATTTTGGTCTCAGCTTGAATAAATTAATAAACAGAATTATCAGAATAGCGAAGCACAGCTCCAGGTGTGTCAGGATGGTTGATTTGTAAGCCCCAAACTGAAAAGGAAAGACCCACCTTGGATGCGTGTGGCGACACCCAATAGGCCTGTTACCCGGATGGAACAAAAAGGGAAACAAGAAGGCAGTCTGCCCTGCTTTGCTTTTTTGAAGGGGCTCTGGTCTTCATCATGGCCTTCTGATGTTTGTCTTCAGTTCCTTCAAGCTTCCAGCATAGAACCTTCAGCCTTAAGATGCAGACTCTGAGCCTTTCTCAGAGGGACTCACACCAGATTCCGCAGTGAGCTCCAGGCCTTTGACTTTTGACCGAATTCTCCGGCTTTCCAGTGTGCAGATGGCCCTTTTTCATTGTTCTTCCCCTGATTCCACAAGTGGCCACTATAAGCTTATCTTGTAAATTCCTTATATTTCACATTCATATATTTTATATTAAATCTGTTCCTCCAATGAACTATAACTGATACAAGGAGTTAGGAAAATTCTCATGTTCCTACATTGTTGGTGGGAGTGTCCATTAGAACTATCACTTTAAAAAAAAACATGTTTCAGAGCTTCTACAGAAATTCATGTAATTGTGCTGGAAGTGAGAATAGATAGAACTCCTGAAGACATAGGCATAGGCAAAGACTTGATGAACAAAACCCCAACTGCATGGGAAATACTATTCAGAATGAACAACTGGGATCTTATCTAACTAAAATTTTTGCACAGTAAAAGAGATCATCAGTAGAGTGAAAAGAAAACCTATGGAATAGGAAAAAATTTTAGCAAATTGTTCCTCAGACAAAGGACTAATCTAGAACAGAATATATAAAGACAATGAACTGAAAAAAATCAGACCACCCCAGACTTAAAGACTCAATCCAAAACTCAGCATCTGAGATGAATACACACTTCTCAGATGAGGAAGTACAAGTGGCAAATGAATATATGAAAAAAATGTTTGACATTACTGGTCTTTTGAGAGATGCAAAGTAAAACAATACTTAGATTCCATCTCACTCCAAAAAGAATGGTTATTACAAAGAAATAAACAAATAACAAATGCTGGCAGGTTTGTGGGGAAAAAGGAATGCTTCTTCATTGTTGGCGGGAGTGTAGACTGGTGCAACCACTGTGGAAATCAGTGTTGCATTTCCTCAAAAAACCAAAATGGTTCCATCCAAACCAGCTGTTCACCTTCTTGGTTTCTTCCCAGAAGAATTAAAAGCACCACACCGCAGCAATATATGCACACCTATGCCTATAGATGCCCAATTTGTAATAGCTAAATCTTGGAAACAACCCATAGCTAAATGGATGAACTTTGAGATCACACTCTTAAGTGAAACATATTGGACACACACAAGTAAATATTGCATGTGTTTCTCTGGTGTAAGACACTGAAAGTATAAATAAGAACCAAAATGTATAACATATATTGTGAAATAGGAAGAAATTGTTCAAAAGGAAAGAGGAACTAGGGGGGAAATGATAAAAAAAAAGAATAACATGGAAACAAAGCTTTTGTAAGTAAGGAGGGAAAGAGGAGTTGAAGAGATGCAAGGGGAATGAGAAAAATAGAGGAATTAAAATGTATTATGTACAGGTAAAAATTCTCTATGATGAACATGATATTTTTGTATACCTAAACTGTACCAGTGAACTTAATAAAAAGTGAAATGCATAGATTCTTTTTGGCTATAAATTGTCTCTTCATTTATGCATAACCAAACTTATAGATATGTGCAGTAAAGGTCATGTATAAGAATATTCTTGGCAGCATTATTCTTAATAGCCCTTGACACCACTCAAAAGTAGAGTGGATACATTGAGCCTTCATAGGATGGGATGCCAAACTGCAGTGAAAATGAGTAAATGAATTCCTGCTTCACACAACACAGAGGAATGCCACGAGTCACACTGAGAGAATGCTGCAAATACCATGAAGGGAAAGCACAAAGTACGATTCTATCTGAATAAAGTTCAACAAAAGGCATACTTGATCTGTAGTGAGGATACTGAAGATAGTTCTCTTTGGAGAGCTGAAGGAGGTAATCAGGGGATCATGAGGGAGTTTAGGATACTGATATGTTTCATTTCCTTAAATGGTGGTCTATAGTTCTCTTCATTTTGCTAGAAGGAATCTGGTTTTACAGTTAAAATTTGCTTGTGTGTTAAACTTCAATAAAAATGTTCACTTAAAAACACTAAAAGTTCCACAAGACAAATACACATTGAATGACTCTAATCAGTGGATTTATTTTTCAGTACTGAGGATTGAAGCAGGGCCTTCACAATGAGCTACATTCCTAGACCCTTTTTTATTTTTTATTTTGAGACAGGGTCTTACTAATTTGCTACGTACCCTAGGCTTAGCTCAAGCTTGAAATCCTACCGATTCAGCCTCCCATCATGCTGGGATAACAAGCACACTCCACCATGCCCACTTCTTATTAAGAATTATTAAATAATGGATATTGAGCATGGATTCGATTTTCATATTGCTGTAATTGAATACTTTTGCAAGGTAAAAATTATCAGATACTTACTTAAATGTCTTTCATGATGCAGTTAATATTATGCCAAAATGTAAAATAAAAAAATTATGATCCTCTTATCTTTTTATTTTGACTTGGCCTTTTCTTGCATATAAATAAGCTAGAAAAGATCAGTTTATTTGCTGTAAGGGAAAACTTTCTGTTTGGAGAATGGAATCAATCCATTATAATGCTTTCTCATTATGGAATTTTGTTGTATAATAAAATAATAATAGTGAGATTAATTATTTACAATTCTATAATCTGCCATGGCCCAAAGTACATAGTCTCTTTATTTTGAGGGAATTCAATGTCGAGTTGCCCCCCACCATAACTCCATAAAGTAGTGCTGGAAAGAATGACTCAACTTTCCCTTAATGGTGAGAACGCTGTATTGTGGTGAGGCATTAACTTATTTCTCCAAGACTGTGTATCTAGTAAAGGACAGGCTGTGGGCCAGAATGCAAATACTGTGACACTGACCGAGGCTGGTGATTTCTCTAGGTTCATATTTGCCTCTTTTCTGAATTGATTTCGGGTTGAAAAAGCTTCAGAGCCTCTGTTTGTGTTCTGCCTTTGGTAGAGGTAGAACAGAGATCAAAAGCAAAGTTGCATAATTGAACAAAGCTGAGTCCAAATGGCTGGAGATCTGGAGGGAGACAAGATTGGGTCTTCAATTTCCACCTTACTGTACTCCTCATTGAGTTTCTAATCCAAAAAATGAGAACCATGTACAAGATACTGAAAGTATGCTCTCAGGATGGCACATCTGTTTTTTACTTTTTATTAAATTTTTAAATTTTTAAAATTTTTATTTTAAAGAAGACAAAACCAAGGAAAATAAAACACCATAAAACCAATCAAAATAGACCAGCATCAGTGATACAGGACTTTGAAACCTTGTTAAATCAACAATAGTTACCATAATGCCTTTTGTTGTCTTCAAAATAGCTGCAGATACCTTCAGACATAGCAAAATCAAACAGAACAGAATAGAATAGAAACAATAAAAACAAAACAATGAATGCATTAAAGGACTTCAAAGCAAGCCAATAATAAATCTAAAATGGCTACCATAATATGTCTTGCTATCTTTCAAGTAGCTGCTCATGCCATCAGGTTTAACATAATCAAACAAAATAAAAGAGAATAAAACCCAACCCAATAAACAATAAAAATGATATGGTTTCCCAGCAGGGTTCACCTCCTGGTGAAGCCTGGTTCTCTTCCTCAGCAGTCCACAAATGTCACTGACTCATGGAGAGAGGCTTGGGTGTGGCTGTCCCCATTTCAACAGCAGCCTGCTCATGGCGCTGGTTTCTAGGTGAGGATCATCTCCTGGCGAGGCCTGGTGCCGGCCCTCCACAGTCCGCAAATGGCGCTGACTCACGGAGAGAGGCTTGGGTCTGGCTACATCTATTTTTTAAAAAGTTCCATTGTTTCATAAACCAAAACCTTAATTCTGCTGACCTCTCTGCACCTCCCTCCTCATTCCATTTTGTGGAAAGTTACCAAGAGAGTTGCCTGTGACAAGGCTGTGTTTCATGGGGAGCATGAAGAACTGAGGAGGATGTGTGGGCACCTCAACTCAGCATCCAAATTCAAATTTCAGAAGAGATCTTCAGACCCTCCATCGCCTGAACCCATGGCTATTCTCACAGGGGTTTGACTCACTGTCTGCACCCATCTGGACTGCTATTTCCCTGGCTCTGCACCCCAGAGCTCATCCCCCAAATGGGGCAGGAAATGATACGATTGGAGACCATGGACCGGCCTGGTTTATCATAACTTCTTGAGTACAAGATGAACTGTTTGGGGTATTTGGGGTTGAGTCTTCCCTTCCTCTATTTTGTTACCTTATAGGTCCTTCCTCTCTCTAATTTTTCATTGTCACACTCTTCCCCTGGAGACCAGAACATATTTTTTCTCCTGCCATCGTCCCACTGCCATTTTCCTACTAAGTTTCTTCTCAAGGATTGGAATTCTTTTCTGGAAACCAGTGGAGCCTTTCTCTCCTACATATTCTTCCTAGTTCTTGTCTTCTTTTCACCTGTTTGATGACCCTCATGGGTGAAGCCTCTATGAAGTCTATTGCTAGACTCTGATCTCAAAAGTGTGATTTTGAGTCTCATGTGAAATCCCTTCTGGCAGAATCCAGTCCTCCATCTCAGCAATCAATGGCAGTGGACAGAAAGCACAGTGACTCAATCAATACAGTAATTTTTTATCTTTCATAAATTTGGGGGGTAGGTGGTTTTGCCTTTGGTGAAGCAGATGGTCTGTATCATTAGAGACTCAAGACTTTTTGTTTTTCTGCCTGTGAACTTTGATGACCTGGACCAGAAGACGCAATTTCATATTCATCATCTCATAGTCATAAGATGGCTGATGTAGCTCTGGATGACACACTCTCACTCCAGCTACACACTCAGAAAGGAAGGAGCTAACACAAAGGATATTCTCCCCAAAGAGAAATCCTTCAGTTCAGAAAGTGAATGCCTTTATGCTTCCCTTTGCATCTCATCGTGGAAAACTAAAGTATGTTCCCATCTCTAAGCAGTCATTAGTGATACAGGTTAGGATCTTAATGACTGCTTCAGGATAATCAGAATGCATCCTGAGATCAGGGTGGGCCTAACTTTTTGAAAATGAAATAAACTCTGTTCAACATTTTGAACACAGATTTAGGAGGGAGCAGTTGTGAAGCAAACATACAATGATGAAACCAGTCTGAAACTAGACTTTGCATCCAAGCATTTTTCGCCTACAGGGTTGGTCTAGCTCTCAGTATTCTCATTTTTCCTTGACTATGACACACAAAAATGCTTTGTACATGCATACATCCTGCATACACAGATGGACACATGGATGAGTTAATGAATGATCGTGCGATTTGTTTTTTGAGGGCTCTTCTTCATTCGTACAGACTTACTTGGATCCTCTCTTTATCCTGGTGTCTGCCTCTCTAAACTGACTACTTTGAGTTTCACTGTTTTATCAGTTACATATTTTATCATTTTGTCTTGGCTATTTATAGTTCTAAGCTCTGGGGCTTCCAGGAAGTGGGTCTGTACCATATTTCTTTTTCTAAGCTGACTTCCCTTCATCAAATATTTTTCCTTCAACAAGATCTTCCTAGCTTCTCTACCTGTCACAAGTCTGATGCTTCTTATTTTTTAAAACCAGGTTTATTGAGGTACACTTTAGTTATAATAAGTCTTTGAGATGTAAGATTGGGTGAGTCTTGGCAAAAAGCTGTGAAGTCACCACTATAAATTAGAATATTTTCACCAGTCCTTGTTTACTCTTGCTACCTCGCTCTCCCTTCTGGCTGTGGGTTAGTTTCATGAGGCTCCTGGCTGTCTGCCACTCAATGTTTCGATCCCCAGCACCAGCCTCAGCCATATGTGATTTAAATCATTTATCAGAAGAGCTGTGGGTAAAGACAATGGAAGACATGTGACTGTGTTCAAGGAAGGAAAAATGATGCTTTCAGCCTTAGCTGACCAGGAGCTAAAGAAGAGATCAGAAAAGTCCTTCCCTCATCACAGCAGGACCGTCCTGCAGAGCATGATGTTTGAAGAACAGTCTGGCATGTGGTGTGACTACAATGTTTAATTCCTATTTACTTTTTACTTGCTGAGATCTTAGTATCTGTGTCCCTCCAAAATTCATATGTTGTAATCCTAAACCCAGAGGTTAAGATATAAGGAAATAGGGTATTTGGGAGGTGACTAGGTCCTGAGGGTACAGCTCTTAAAATTAATACTTTCAATAAAGTGATCCTGAAACGATCCTCATTCTTCCAACCACATGTAACAAAGCAAAAAGATGCCATCTGTGTTCCAGGAAACAGATTTCACCAGACTGAATCTATTGGCACCATGATGTTGGACTTCCAGTTTCAGAACTATGAGAAATTAACTTTGGATGCTTGTAAACTACCTACTTCATGGTGTTTTACTCTAACAGCCTGTTATGGTTGATATGTTGTGTCAACTTGAGAAGTCTAGAAGCTTAATTAAGTAACTCAGCAGCTCTACATCCTGGAGAGTAGAGCACAAGCAGTTACCTGTTCATTGTGTCAATGTGAGAAGGTCAGAAGTTTAACTGAGAGACTCAGCAGGGAGCCAGGGGTCTTACTTTGTAAATATCCTCATCCTGTGCAAAGGAAGGCAAGGAGATTTGTGAATGCTACACCCACCCTGGAGAGGGAGGTGTCCAGTGCACAATATAAGGGAGGAGAAGAGGCTTCCTCTTGTCTCTTTTACCCTAGCTTCCTTTGCTTGGCTGCTGCCTTGAAGTGTTGCCCCAGTACCACGCCACCCTGCCTTGGAGCCAGCTGATTATGGACTGAAACCTCCAAACACTGTGAGATAAATAAAACTTTCTTCCCTAATTTTGAGTGTCAAATGTTTTGTCTCAGCAACAAATGAAAAGTAATCAAGACACAACCTTTGAGAAGCTATTATTCCTAAAAATTCAGCCTCTGTGCTATGTTCTGTGGTCCCACAGTTTGAATTAATGGCTCCTTTTTACTGCACATTGATCAGATGTAGGAGCATTCCTTATAGGCGCTCAGCACATTAAACTGGTTAGATGTTTGTGTGTCAGTTTCTATAACCAGACAGACCTCTGCTGGTTGGTTGGGAGGAGATGAGGTCACTCACAGAGGGCTAGGAGTACAGAAGGCTCTTAGTAGGCATTTGTTGAGCTAGAACAATCCTTTTCACCTTGATACACTTTTCACCTGGAGCTATTATGGTGGGTAAAAAACTAGTGTTTAAAATATAAATGTGATTCTGTGCTCATTTTTATCTAATTTCTATAGAAATATGAGATGAAGCAGGTCATGATAAATTATTGCAACACATCTTTTGGACCATCATAATGATTCTCCAATCACTTGCATTGAAAGCCTATGCTCTTCCCCACAGTGATAACAAAACATAACTCAGTGTAATGTCGTCAGAATTGTCTTTATATGGTTCTGCTGAATTGCTCCCTTTGGTTCTGTGACCCATTGCCAAGGTCTTCAAGGGTCCTTCAGTATGCTCAGCTTACCATGGGCTCATGAGTCATCACAGGATACATCCGTTCTCCACCCACTCAAGGAATACAGGGCCTCATGGAGTGACAATGGACCAACCTAGCAGCACCCCGCCTTTCTCTTAGTGGAAGCTCTTACACCAGTCATCTTTACAGCAGGGAGAAGGATCCACACTGGCTTCCTATGGAATCTACTCAGCCTCAAAATCATATGCCCTCAAGGTTCACCAGTATATTTTGTGACACCACCAGAGGTATAGCTCCAGGGTCCCTATAAGGGTGTGTCTAAGAAGCTCATTTATACTTTCTCCTTGTCTCAGTGTGAATTATCCATCAGGGTCAGTTTAATCACAGTGAATGTTGCCTGGAAACAGAATTGGCATTTAGTCTTCTCAGGTATCAGGAGGACACAGCTAATCGAAGGTCGAGTTCTGACAGAAGGTTAGAAGACGTGGCTAATTAAGCCTCTGCTCACACTCACACAGCATAAATTTCCTGTCTTGGAGTTCAAGGGCCTCCTCAGTCACAGGTCAAGGGTCTTTCCAGGGGTGTCCACCCTTAACCTCATTTAAGCATTACTTCCATCTAATGTCTTACCCTTTGCTGGAAACCAGTAATCCAACTGTCTCACCCTAATGGTTTCCCCTTAGCTTTCTCCCTGGTCATTTTCCCTCACTCTCTCTCTTTTCATACTCAAACTCCCCTGTGTGAAGCTCCAAGATGACTGTGTCTCCTTCATTAAACATTTTCTTGACAGGATTCTCCAGGCAGATTCAGTCATTCTCATATCTTGGCCCCTCCCTACCTTTTATTCACATCATTATTGTAAATTAAGGAAAACAAAAAGAAAGAGATAGATGCTGCCATGTTGAATTTTATTGAACTTTCTGTGTCTTCAATAAGACTTGCAGCCCCTGAAGCACAGGGGAGTTTTTACCCTCGAGCCTCTGTCCCTACAGAGCACAGACATGTTAGTTATAGTTTAATGTGTAGTGGTTTGTGAAACTTCTTCGGTTTCTTTTGTCATTTATTTCTAGTTTCCATTTTGCTATGATATGATAGTACACATGTACTGTCGAGCATTTCTTGAAACCACAATTATTAGAACATTGATTCTAATAAAAAATCACCAAATTTTTTCTCGAACCATTTTAAAGGAGTAAACACCTGAGTTTGCTGTATTTCATAAAGGTTTATAATTCTAGCAAATATTTCTTGAGTGCTAGCTATGGTGACAGTTGACAGCTTCTCAGTTAATCCTCACCACAGTCCTAAGAGGTAAAGACCATTATTGTCTCCATCTAACTAATGAAGAAAATCAGTGGTACAGTCTGGGTGTGGTTTGTCTCTCAAGAGTTCATGTGTTGGAAACTTGGTCCCTGGTGTGGGACCCATTATAAGGTAATGGTCATTAAGTGCATTCTCCTTGGAATGAGTATAGTTTTTGTGGGATTCCACTTAGTTCTCATGGAGAGTTACTATAAAACAGTAACCCTGGCCTGTGATTGGTGCTCTGGCTCCTTGACTGGGTGATGTACTTTCTCCCTCTCATAGATGCTCCTGCCTTGATGACATTTGTCATTGATGATACTTTTCATATACCTGTAATAGAGGCCTAGCTAACAGTGCTCCTTAGTCTTGAACTTTCAGCCTCCAAAACTATGAGCTAAATAAACCTCTTTTCTTATAAATTGCTCAGTCTTGGGTATTTCATTATGGCTGTTGAAAATAAATAAATATACTCAGGGTTAGAGATGTCAAATGACTTGGCTGTGATCATTCAGGTATCACGAAGCAGAGCTCAGGGTCAAGGCCAGGCAGCCTGGATACAGAGCCTGATTGTACCTCTGTGCTATGGCCCTTCTCTTACATAGGAGAATGCATTGAAAAAGCAGGGAAAGCCATGCACTATAAAGATTGTTCATTCTGATTTTCTGAAAAAGTCAACAAGCTGACTGCTTGCTACGATCCTCTCCTCTCCTGTGTCCACAGAAAACACTTTCAAAGTCATCTTTCAATTTTGCCATGGATGGTCCCACTGGAAAAATTCATAAATTGAGTAAAATGGTCCTTCTATGGTCTTATTTGGGATTCTGTAAAGATTTATTTTTAATGACATTAGTAAAAGGAACTGTAGCATTTTGACTTTTGACCTCAAAGATCCTTTTAGCAACTTAGACCATTGTGATGGAAGTTTGCTATTTTTAGTTAGCATATAATAAGTAGTTCATGCACAGAGAAGCCAAGAAATGACTGAAGCACATACAGTGCCAGAAAGATATTTTTTCCTATTTGTGTCATTGGATTTGTTACTTTACATGCTATTATGTTAACATCAACGTCCCCAATCTACAAATCTATCCTTGTTCCACTTGCGTAATGTAAGAATGATCACATCCATCCCTTAAGGAGGTTGCCCAGTTAGCTCCATTCAAGGGCAGAAATGTGTAATATTTTACCTTTTATCTTCGCCATTGCATAATCATACAAGTTTTATCTTATCCATATTTATATCTGTCAGGTATATCAGGTACATTAAAATACAAATATTTTAAATACTCATTTGGAATATTTTTGTCCAATTCAGTATCATAAGTGACATTCCTGAGGCCTTAGCAAGGATACCCAAAGAGGAATCTGTCCTGTTAGTGAGACGTGCAGAAGATTCTATTTTTTTTTTTCCTGAAGCAGATGTGGTTTAATTTTATTTGAATGGTTATTTTTGAGTTACTATGCTAAGGAAGCAGGAAATGGAGCAATCTATATCCATTTATTTGTTCATTCCCCCAAGGATTTGTAATCTTTACAAATTTTATCATATTTAAAACTTCTTTTAAGAGGATTCATCTTGATTCTATGAATTAGATTACGACAGTATTTTCTCCTGCTTCAGTCTGGGATTACAGTGCCTATTACTGATCTAAACCTCAGCTCTAGACCTAAAGAAATTCCGTTTCTAATATGTTGAGATAGCAATATCCTGAGCATGGAGAAGGAGAACTGTCATCAATAAATAACAGCAGGGCTCTGCACTATTCTCCTCCTTTATCATCTACACAGCTGAAAACAATTCCAGAATTACAACAGTTCAGCAGCTAGGCTTGCCTATTGCCAGAGCTTTTAAGGTGTGGGCATAAAGGTAGCAGGTGTTGGTCATTCCTAGAGCCAGAGAGCAAATGGAAACATAATTGTAAAAAGACATCAGGTCACTACTAAGGTATTTTTCCTTTATGTGCATTATTCTGTTTTTATATAAAACACTCTTATATAAAGAAAGGTATAATTTGACCCTGTAGCATAATAAAAAGAAAAAAAAAGTATAACCAATATGTTTGGGTTAAATTAAAGAGTTTGCTTATTATAATTTTATTTTTCTTATGGTACACTTAAAAAGTAAGAGGTCCAGTATCCAAAATAGCCTCTTATTCCAGTGCTATCAAAGAGCTTAATTCTAAGGGTTAAACCTCTCATCCATGTAGGACTCATCTGAAGAAAACGTTTATTTTGGCCTTTTGATTTCCAGAGGTTACTTCCAAAGCGTAAAACCATTAACATAGATTATCTTCTTCCTTTTCCAAGACACAACCTATTCTGAAAGAGCACCACATATTTATCCAGTATGCAGAGAAAAGAATGAAAAATGAAAGAGTCGATAGGAAATGTGCTTATTGACTGGTATGTATTTTGTGCGTCGGGTGAGGTTGTGTGTGAACTCTCAAAGTTGCAGTACAACCGTGTGGTCTTCCATCCTCTGGTTCTATTAAACAAGACGCTTGCAGTGTCTCCTTTCGGTTCACTGAGGTCACTGCCTCTGACAGCCATCTTTTCATCATTGACTCAGAATTCTTTCAGTGAAGTGTCCAACTCCCAAATCGCCCTCACAGACCCCCCCTCATTTCCCACTGTCTCTAAGTTTCATTCTCATGCTTCCCATTTGCAAGTTTCCGAGTTCCCTGAAGAGCCTTGGGTCCTGCATCTTCTTTCAATCCATCAGGATCCTCAGGGCTTTACTTGCTTCTTTATTGGGCCCAGGTGCCTACCTACACAGGGTGTGTCACTTTTCACTGGTCACCCCCTTGTCCCTGTGTCCTCCTGCACCCCTTCTTGTTAGAAAATGCCACCTGTGAACCCATTCACAACTGAACTTCACTCTCAAGCCTGAGTGCTGAGCACAGCTGGAGAAAATCACTAGCATCCTTCAACCAGTCCCACCAGAAAACTCCCCTGGCTCTTCCTCCGCACTTCCGCCTCACTACTTCCAGTTACATGGTGGATTCTCTTGCCTCTGAGGACACCTAGAATCCTGCCTCAATGCCCAGAAAAATGAACCTGGACCCAGGTCCATCTTTCACTCACCCTCCTTTTTTGTCTATCGACAGCTCCTCTAGCAGTGCCCACACTTAACCTACTTCCTCCACACATTATTCCCTCAACCATTTCATGTGGTTCCCTGTGTCTGAACAAGCATGACAGTAATTTTTTAAAAAGCCATTTCTTGATATCCCAAGCGCTATTGATTTCTACCTCTGCAGATGCCAAGCATGTATTCCCAAAGCCATATCCTAGAATCTAATGTAGTCTGGAGTTCTTCCTTCTATGCAATCTTACCCTTAGGTATCCCTGTTTCTGGTCCCAGTATTACATTACTCCTACTCTGGAACTTCTTAATCCATTGCTACCCTTACTTCTGTCTCATTATCCATCACTTTAACCTTGGTCTTGCCTACAGCATCTATTCCCATACATTCTCATTCTTCACATCCACAGGCAAACCTCATCCCTAAATCCACACAATCATCCACCTTGTCTCTACACTTGAACTATTGCTGAAATTCACACACCATGAATTAGTGCCCTGTAGACCCGTAACCTCCATCTTGAATCAGGAACTGAACTTTACCCAAATACTTTCTACAAATCCAATGATACACATCCTTTCCTCTCCCTGAAAGGGATATTTTTAAATTATTCCCAAATTCTTCTTGGGGCTGTGTTTCCTCTCCTTTCAAGAATCCAAGAAATGAGCTGGGCATGATGGCACATGACTAATTCCAGGCTGAGGCAGGAGGATCTTTGTGAGTTTGAGGCCAGCCTGGGCTACAAAGTGAGTTCAAGGCCAGCCTGAACTGCATAATGAGACCCTGTTTCAAAAAATAGGGCAGGGGATTTAGCTCAGTGGCATAAGTGCCTGCCTGGCAGGTGCAAGATTGTGAATTTGATCCCCAGTACTTTCCCCCCAAAAAAATCCAGGAAATGGAGACCAACCCAATTAACACCTCCAGCGTTCTGGCCCAAACCCTGATGGTAGGTGGATCTATTTTCAGAGTCCTGAAATTTCCGTAGAAAAGCTAATATCCGCCTCTCACAGCTAACACCACTCCAATCCTCCCCTCCCTGGCCTTCCATGATAACCCTCTAAGGTTCTCCTTGTATCTCCTTATCTGACCGTTTCTTCTCACTCTTCTCTTCCTCTTCCCTCCCCAGCGGTGTGCTTCTTAATTCAAGGCCCTGTCAGTGTCATTCAAAGACTTCCCTGCCTTCTTTTCCTCAGTAAAGTGTTTCTTCAATGAAACTCCTAACAAGTTGAACTCTTTCCTCTCAAGACATTCGGGAAACTCAGGATCCTGATGCATAATTTAGTTATTTGCATACTTTCTTTCTGTGGCCTGTGAGTTCCTTGTGAGCAAGGTCATGGCCCATGCTTGACGGTGGTTTATAGAGAAGACAGTCAGTGAATATTTGCTTGGTTTAACTGAGTTGAGCTGTTATCCTGCATCTCCATGGTGTCTCTTTGTATTGTGTATCTGTTGCCTTTACAGAGGATCTGTCCTCTCCCGTTTCCTTTCTCTTTTTGCTCATTTTTGGCCTTAACATCTTTTGCAAACCTCTCTGAAAGACAAAGCTTCCTGATACTATTTCTTACTCTCATTTCTATTCATTTTCCTTTATTTTATTTTATATTTAATTTTATTTTTGTGCAAATCAACATCTGACTTTACCAGAGAATTTCCTGTTTGGCTCTGTCTTTAGATACTTCCCCATTTTCTTCCCAGTCTGGACTGTACTATTAGAGGGACACGCTATTCCTCTTGAGGTGACCTCCTATTGCATCCTCAAACCTTACAATTCCACCAATCTTTGCTCTAAACATTTAGAACTCTGCCTGCTCCAAAGCTGGCCACTTTATGAACACCCAGCTTGCTTACCACTGACTGTGGTGGACTCTTGGACAACCAGCCCAAGTCCTAAAGGCCCGTGTCATTTTCTTGTTGGTTCAAATAGATCCAAAGAAGCAGCTCTGTAATGCATCACTTCCTCTTTTTGCAGAAGTCGATTTCGAGCAGCTGTCCCCGTGCCCTCCCCCACCCACCTCCTCCTCCTGCTGTCACCCAGCCTCTCTCCAGCATCTGTTTGATCCATGCCTGGGAAAGATCATTACTTCCTCTTCTGGATGGGTGGTCTCCTGTGTGACCCCACTCCCTCCCTCTCTTGGAATCTTTCACCACAGTCTCTCCAGCACAGCACACCATCACAGTTCCACATGGTCCTTCAGGGGTCCCTGGCTTTGGTAGTAGCTCTTGATCCTGATTCTTTGGAACAACGCATTTTGAAGATCTTCACCAGTGAGGAACCTGTGTTTTTAAATCCTAGTGAAGGCAAATAGCAGTGTTTACCCTCCTGCATTAAAACCCAGCATACATTTTATTTACTGCCTTATGCTTAACAATTTGGAATATGGACATATGCACTAAATCCAGCCTTCTTTCAAAGTACTCTCGACTGTGCATCAGTTGGTACCAAGTAGTACTTCTCTCTGTTTACTACATAAAATATCCCATTACTTATTTGAGTGTATACTTTTTGTAGAAAAAAGCCTGAATTATTTTTGTGTTATTTTTTTATGTTAATTTTGAAAATTTAAAAAAATTTTCTATTTGAATTTTATAGAGCAAAGTTTATAGTTACTATTATTAGAACATCATTATTGTATTAGCATCATTTGAACAAATTAGTATTTGCATATTTCAGAAGCTCATGTTCATGAGATCTACATGGTTCCATATTTCAGCAGAAAAATGTATGACATAAATAATCAGGTTGCATTCTGAGAGGGACAGCTCTTGTAGGATGAGTAGTAATGGTAGTAGGTACTATCCAGTCAATAAATAGTACACACCTATCAGATGCCAAACACCCTGCTATATGTTTGGAAAAAATAAGGAGGACCCATTTATCTTGACTCTGATTTCATGGGCCCTGCCTGTTTCTGAGGAATATAAATATTTACAAAAAGAAAAGTAAGAATTTGATCTATGATAGAGGTGTGGTGGAGACTACTGGTGACTCAGCACCCCCACACTCTCTCTAAGCCTTTGGTGGTGGAAACTCTAGGTCAGTGGGGTTCAAGGTGCTCAGGCAGGGACATACTGACTGCACCCCCTCTGAAGAAGGGGTGGGGGCTTCTGTTCATGAGCACACACAGCATCCCTGAGGGCCAGCCATTGTTCTAAATTCCTTATGCTTCTGGTTATATTATGCTTTTCAGGGCCCCTTAGGGGTAGATCTTATCATCTTCATTTTGTAGGAGAGCCCATCTGGGAGCAAAAAGGTTGAATACTGAGTTCAAAGTTAGCTGGGGTATGAACCCAACATTGTCCTTCTAGAGTCAGTGTTTCTAACCATGACATCGAGCTCCCTGGATTGATGTCTTTTTGTACTGTATATATGAATGTACATGTGACCTACATGTGTAAACACAAATTTGAAAATGTACATGTGTGCACATACAGAGGACAATTTTCTCACTAAGATGAACATCAGTCTTTTAATCAAATCCCACAAATTCAACATGGCTTTGTATGGGTTTGATCCTGTGTCCCCCCTAAAGGCTCATGTAATCATGGCATGGACAGGGCTGAATCTGGCATTTGTGATTGGTTTGTTGTCTGGCACTGGGATTGGTGATGTGAGTGTTGCACCCGCCCAGGGGTGGAGCCAACATACAGTTTAAGGGTGGGAGGAAGGCATGTCCCTTCTCTCTTGCTGGTTCACACTTGGTGTTGCAGCGGCCATGAATGGCTGCCCCGCCATGCCATGCTGCCTTGGAACCAACTAAATATGGACTGAAACCCCTGAGAACTGTAAGAAATAAAGCTTTCCTTCCCTAATTTTGGGTGTCAGGTATTTTGTTTCAGCAATGAGTAAAATGTAACCAAGACAGACCTGATCCTATGATGTCAACTCAGTGGTTGTCTATATTTCTTGACTACAGACACCATATGCTCCAAAGTGCAGATGGTTCTTAGAAAACTAAACTCTGCCACTGATGTAGTGGTTGCTCAGATTATACATGACCTCAGTATTCCAAGGACCTTGGTAACTCATCTGATATTCCCAAAAAGGGACCTGACACAGTCTTGAGAAAAATCAAAACCCAAGTCCGAACATAACTACCATGGTTTTAGGAAGATGCTTTGGCTATTGTTGTTGAGTTGTGTACACAACCCTGCAGGGAATAAATGCAAGCGAGAGACCTTCTTCTCTATCCCTGACCCTCATTTGGTGGGCCTGCCACTCTGAACTGACCTGCACTGTTGATTCGCATGGAGTCCAACCGCTGCCAGATAAGTGGGAGCACATGGCTCAAGCAAGATAAGAGCAGGGCCGGAAATAAATGTGAACGACAGTGCCATTCCCAGTGGTCTTCTTAGAAAAGCACTGTTATCATCAGCATTGTTCACACTTAATAACAACTTGTCTTGAATGGGGTTTTTGACATGTTTATTTCTTTAACACTGAATTGTCTGTTGGGGAAGAAACTCTTTTCTAGTTGTTAGGGTGGCTGTGACTCTCAAGGCAGTTTCCGGTTATTGTCAGCACAGCAGGAAGGGGCAAGAATACAGGGTGATTTAGAGGCCCTGGCTGAGGTGGCAGTTGCCTGGAGTCAGGCAAGTGACCACAGTCGAGGCTTGGGAAGAGCCCATGACAAGCATTTCAGGGGTGTATCAGGAAGAATGTGATGCTCCCCTGGAGAGATGCGCAGAATGTGTGGCTTGCTGCTTCATTTTCTGTCCACCACCTTTAAAATGCCAACCTAGGTGTAGACTCTTGGCCACCCAGGAAGTGTCTAAAAGTTTGGGGTGCTCTAATTCTGGTCCATTAGGTTCTGCGTGTAATGCGTGATGAAAATACCATCAAGTAGCTTATGCCCTATGAATACAGGTCCCATCATAATTTTTCTGTGAGTCCCTTGGATATCAGTAGCAAACAAGTGTTAAGCTGAACAGAGGGAGTTCCTTCCTTAGGTAAATGAACCATTCAGGACCCAGTTGCCACCTCTGAATAATGGATAGATGTCACCAATGAGTCTGCTGCTCCACTACATATTCCATGGGTGCCTGTTATTAACACCTTTCTCATTACTGGTTTGTCACTTTCACATCTCATGGTCAGTTCTGAGTCACTACTTATCCCAAAGCCTGGCATATACCTACTTTCTATAGCTATATATAGTACTCTGGATGTTGTCTGATGAAAATCAGAAAAGAGAAAAGGAAGATTGACAAGTGCTTTCTAGAGAATCTTCCATGTAGGGAGACAATTTAGGAATTTCTCTACACACCAGAAGGCTTTGGGATGGCACAGTTGCTTTTTTTTTTTGAAGGATGAGTACTTGACAAATGTTAGGAGGACTTTCCCAAACTCACCTCACCTGCATCTGGGGAGAGAGAGTATTTTATGCAACCATTGGCGTTTTCCACTCGCCACTGAACTGATGGGCCTCCATCTGGAAAGAGTAAGGGGAGTGCTGGATGCTGAAGTTACTCCTTTGATTCTGGTAACCTGGTTGGAGATTCCGTACCACTGGAACGCAGCACATGTGTTTCGGAAAGGTGAAGGTTGATAAATTAGTACCTGGTCTGCTTCCTTTACAAATCCTTATTGCAATGTACACATGAAGTTCAAAGAAAAAATTTCCAAGTCTCTTCATTTAAAACAAGCTGTGGTTTTCATCAAAGCAGTAAGCAAAAGCCTTATCTCAATTTTCATCACTTTTTTTGACTTTTGAGTCTCCTCACACATTTTCCATCCACATTAATCTTTGAAAGTTTTCCTCATTGCTGTGCCTCAGGAAACAGTATGCAGCCATCCTAATTTTACTGGCTGTGTTTATGTCAGGATTATCTGCTAAATTCAGACCCCTTAGCAGTCTTATCTTCTTGTAAGATGTCCATGGTCATGTTCATCACAGAAGTAAAGTTTTGCTGAACGCTTCTTTTGTGAACCGAATTATTTGTGAACAGAAGCATTCACAAACTGAGTCATTACTATAATTATTCTCATTTTTTACATCAAAATAGTGAGAAACAAGGGAGTCCGATTCTCCAATAACTGGTGTAAAGTGAAGGGGTGGGACATAACTGCCTGCCCATGCCTCTGAAACAAAGAGCCGGCTTCAGTTTTATTATGGTCAGGGCTAAACACTGAGGAAAACATTTCAAAATACTAAATGATCTAAGATGCACATATATTGAGTTGCATAAGTTCTGTACAAGCACTCGGTTGTGTATCTGCCATATGGAGCACGAGCTGTGAAGTTTAACTTCCTTCCTCCTCGGACTTGCCTTGAGTGTGGATTTTTGTATTCATATTTGATCAAGAACTTTAATATGCTTGAGTTTAAACACAGTAACATCACAGAGTGACATCTTGGCTTGAGACAGAAATGATTTCCTCCTTCTACCCGAGCCGCAGAGAGACTTTCCTTGCTCTCCTTGGAGGACCGGCAGTCTCTGTGGAAGGGAGTGTGTGAACTCAGCCCTGTTGGCTCACACTGAGAAAATCCAGAGGCTGGGTTTCTAAATGGCCTGTGTTTACCTGAGGGTTTGAGGAATTAGTGAACTGCAACGTGAGGAACTGAGTTAACAATTTCTTGGGTCATCTGTAAAGGTAGACTCCTGCATATACCACTGATTTCCCGGTGGTCTGTGGTGGCTCATGTCATGCCTCTGAACCTGTCTTGTCAGTGATGGAAGTTTATTATGTGAGACGAGTTTGAAGTTTCCTTTCAGTTACAGAGTTTGATGTGGGTTGAGTTATGTTTCTTCTAAAATCATATGTGGAAGTCCTAGTCACTGGTACCTCACAGTGTGACTTCATTTGGATTTAGGTTTTTTATGGGAAAAATATAGCTAAAATGCAGTCATGGGGGTGGGCTCTAATCTAACATGACTGGTGTCTTTTTAAAAAGGGGAGATTTAGACACAGGGACACACTCAGAGGGAAGAGGTGTGAAGACACAGCAAGACAGTGACTACCTACAAGCCAGCAAATAAGGCCTCAGAAGAAACCAGCCCTGTTGACACCTTGATGTCAGACTCCCAGCCTCCAGGACAATGAGACAGTAAATTTATTTTGTTTGGAGAATGAGGATCAAAAGGGCTCAAGAAATTCTAGTGGAGATGGCCCAGGTTTCATCTTGCTTATAATTGTTGAGTTAGAGTGTTTTACTCTTCCAAATTCCCATTTCCAGTTGTAACTGGCAATACAAAATGGAACTTTAAATGGTGTTTTTTGTTTGTTTGTTTCTAGAGACAAGTGCATTCTCCAAATTCCCTTAGGCTTAGGGCATAAACTGCTAACCTTACCTCTCCTCAGCCCAGATCAATGGATGGAATATCCGGATGCTAGCACCAGAAGTTTCTTTCTTTCTTTTGTTCTCTTTCTCTCTTCTTTCTTTCTTTCTTTCTTTCTTTCTTTCTTTCTTTCTTTCTTTCTTTCTTTTCCTTTCTTCCTTTCTCCTTCCTTCCTTCCTGTGACACATACATTAGATTCTTGAAAGCTTGCACAATTGTATCACTCACATTCTCCCATACTCAGGGAGAGATATTAATAATAACTTAACTGAAGTATACCTTCATCTCTGGTAGACTGTTCAATGACAGTATGAGTACTAGGCAACTTGCCTGTATTAGTCAGGCCTCTCCAGAGAAAAAAACCCATAGAGTATACGTGTGCATGTGTATGTGTGTGCATTTGTGTACATAGAAACAAATTTACTATAAAGAACCATCTTATAGTTAAGGAAGCTGAGTAGTCTCCAGATTTGTAGTTGGTAAGCTAAAGCCCCAGAAAAACCTATAGCATAGATTTCAGACCTTGTCCAAAGGCTTGAGACCCAAGAGAGCCAGTGATGTGGGTTCAAGTTCAAAAGCTGGCACACTTGAAATCACTAAAGTTTACAGTTCAAGTCCAAAGACAGACCCATGTCCCAAGTCAAGAAGCTGGACAAGAGGAGTTCCTCTTTGCTTATTCTTCTTGCTCTCTTGAGCAATTCTATTGATCAGAAGAGCCCAACATACTGTACACAACAATTTATTGAGATACGTGGTAAATCCTACTATACTCAAGATATGAAAAATAAAAATAAAAATATCATACTTACATTTACTTTAAAGAGGCTGCTAAAAGATAATATGAATAGGGAAAGGGGAAAGCTTTCTACTGAATAGCATTTAATATATATACAGAGGTATTGACTCATCCTATTAATTACCTAAGAATAAGAACAAATTTTATTTTCTAGGAGAGACTTTTCTCTCCATAAGCTTTTCTACTGGGATTCTTCTTCTTCTGAAAAAGACATGGCAATTCTGGTTGAGCAAGTTTGACACTGGACAATTTGCTATGTGTGATAACTTCTCGACTTGATTAAAACCAGCACCTTAGAATAGGGAAAGGGCTGAGAATCAAATGGATAACTAAGAGAACTGAAATGAGTTCCTCTTGCCCAGTGAGTTTCAAATAAAGCTCAAGACACTCATAGATATTGGGGGCTTTGTTGACAAGTGATAGATCCAGACATGATTAAAATACGAGCCCACACACCTTTCACCCCTGTGGGTCTGTAAAGCAAGTCTTTCATTGTGAAGTTTTTAGGCTACAAATAATGTGGATGAGTAAAATCATGGCCCTAGTTTTTTCTTTGTGATTTACACTGCTCTGCAGGAGCTGGCAAAGACCTTCGGCGCCCACATGGCCTTGCTTTACAGGGAGTTGAGAGCCATTGAATTTATGTCCTTGTTGAGCTTCCAAAACCAATTAGTGTCAGAGGCAAAGCTTGAGCAGGCGGCTCCTGGTTCTCACCCCTGGGCTCCTTCCCCCACTCTGGGTGGGTCCCTTCCTGTGGAGACATCTGCTCTGAAGCATTCGCGCTTTCAGAGTGACACCACATTTTTCAGCACCTATTAGGGTCTGAAAACTGGAGACTGTAGAGATGCTAGGAGCCTTCACTTTGTACCAGAAGTCTTTCTTTCCTACTGTGCTTTAACTCAAAGCTCATGGGGTGTCTCCAAATGCCTGTCCCAGTCCTCTCTAACCTTCTACTCCAGCAAACCTTACTGGGGATCGCATTTCCCAGTTTGCTCTTGAGGGTAGGACAAAGCCTAATCCTCAGGTGCTTCTCCCTGTTCATGTCTGCAGCTGGAGGTATAACAGAGACCACCCAGCTCACCTTCCTGTGATCCTCTTTCCTGATCCCAGATGTGCTGCCAAACTGGTTATACGATTCATTGCAAGAAACACCCCTGTGATTTTTATAGCCCCTGAAGGTTAAGGGATTCATTAGATATTTTTACTTTTGATACTCATCACATGTGTGGACACAGCATAAGTCTTGCCCTTTGTAAACTAAGAGATAAGAAAGATGAAAAAATACTGATACATCTGAAAAGGCTCAAGAATGAGCAAAGCACTGTCACTCATGCCACAGAGGTGTAAACATAGTATGTTCAGCTATTTCTGGAGGTGTTGGATGGTGCACATGCGTGCTAGTTCATAGGAGATATAGTATTTCAGGATCTGTGGAAGAGTTGTCCAATGTCTTGGCTGGCCACTATTTAGATGAACAACTCTTTCTGAATATAACCTGTGCAATCCACTGTCCTCTCTTTCGGTGACAGTCACCGTGTCAGTACTTGCCAACTTCTCTACAAGCCAGTCTTTAACACAACTGGGTTTGTTGGGCTACAATCTGCTTTCATTCCAAAAGGAAGAAAAACTCAATAAATGTGTCAAGATTCCTACTTTGGAAGGATTCTGAGTCTACCCCACTACCCCTAGGATGAGATTTTCTTTTTAATTCTTATGAAAATCTTTACTGTGAAGAATGAAATTAATCATATATATATAACAAACAAAAGTACAGTTATGACTACATAGAAAATTGAAAAAGACAAAAGATCAAAGTAGAACAGAAATGGTGTTAAGTCTAGGCTTCTGTACCCTGGGGAGGTTTTACAACTCCTCAACCGACCCCGGGAAGGTCTTAGGATTCTTTTCCTGTCTTTTATTTACAAGGCAACCATCTATTGATCTATCTCATTAAACTAAGGAAGGAATGCAAGACTGAGTGCCAAAGAATTCAATTGCCTCATTGCCACTTGTTGCTATTTATGTGAGAAAATGACACAGATTTATCCCATCATCCAAAATTTTAAACAAAAACAACATTCATGCAAAAGTCTTGTTTTCTGCTGAGTTTTCCCCTTGGGAGCAAAACATTGCTTTTCTAAGTGAGATGAATTTTGCACTTCATTAAATGCCTTGATCTTTTCATCACGTTAGCCTTTAATGCAATAACATAATCTTAGATCATCCAGATTAATGATTACAATAAAACCATGAGTATAAATCTTAAGAGGGCTGTGAAAATGAGCAGCTACAGATGCTGAAGTTTGATTTCCGAAACTCAGAAAGATTTATCTCCATTGACGTATATCTTACTTTTTTGTCTAATTAAACCAAATTTAATCTTTTCATATGTTTCTTTCCTTGAGATTTATCAAACTACCAGTCAAAGAATTAAAAGAGGTCTTTGGGAGCTAATTTGCTCCTTGACCTAATGTTTAAGCAAATCCTGCTGGAGCTTTTCAAGCTTGGCTTTGACATATTCATGGAAATCCTGAGCAATAGAATCAGGAGTTATGAATGGTTGTGAATGGGACAGCCCAAGATTCCCTTGCAGCTTAAAGCCTGTGCCCTGGATTTAGAATAGAATGATTGAAACCATTTCATGTTCTAGAAGATTTTCAGTTCATCTCCTTGATACGTACTTAGCCAGGCAGGAGAAGGTCCTTGGCCAACATGCATTGGCTGGATTAAGGAACTCAAACCACCAGTGAATCCAAAGGAAATGGCAGTGCTCCAAATGCAAGCTGCTTTGATATGTGTGTTGGCCAAGGATTTTCAAGTTATTCTTGACACTTCAAGTTATCAGTTCTTAAGTAAGGAGTGAAACTCAGAGCATTTCTGGTTTTACTGAGTAGAGTACTAACTCTTGGTTCTACAGGAATTCCTTTCAGATTATTCTGGAACATCCCATGGTTCCACAAGTACAAGACATAACATATACTACTATTCCATCTATTTCTTCAAGGTCAGTTTTCCAAATATGAAAGAACCCAGAAAAACTTATACTTTTTAGGTACCAGTATCTTCATTTTCATGATACTAAACACCTAGAGAAAGATTCATGTTTTAAAAAATCCAAATGGGAGCTGGGTGTGGTGGTATACTCCTTTAATCCCGGCACTCAGGAGACTGAGGCAGGAGGGTCATTGTGAGTTCAAGGCCAGCCTGGGCTACAAAGTGAGCTCAAGGCCAACCTGAACTGCATAGTGAGACCCTGTCTCAAAAAATAGGGCCTGGGAAGACAACTAGCCTGACTTCCTGGTGAGTGGCACGCAACCAGCATGGACTCCAAGAAGAGAAAGATGTGCCTCCTGAGAATCCGCCATGTTGGGCAGGGAGGCTGCAACCAGAAGACAACTAGCCTGCTTCCTGCTGAGTGGCACATGACTGGCACAGACTCCAGGAAGAGAAAGATATGTGCCTCCTGTAAGCCTACCAGCATGCAGGCTAAGAATCAAGGACAGCCCCCACCCCATAAGCAACCTGCTGGTTTGGAGGACTGGCTAAGTTGATAGCAACTAAGGTACATGAAGCAACTAAATGCTTGTATTGTTTGGTTGATTTTGCAGGCCTGGGGACGGCATTCTGAACATCTCTTGGGAAGATGACAGTATACAATGTAGCAAGTATGGGGGATTACCTTCTATCTTGTCTTTGAGGCCCAATATTGTTCTCACTGTTTTGCTTTATTCTGATTAATTTTTTTTGCTTCATTTCATATTCTTTTTTTATTGGTTTTATCCTGTTTTGTTTTTTGTTTGATTTTACCTGATGGAATGGTCAACTATTGTGAAGATAACAAGATATGCTACAGCAGCTATTGTTTTCCTAGTATCTTGCTTTGAAGTTCTGTACCAGTTCTACTGTTTTGTTTTGACTGACTTCATTCTGTTATGTTTTGTTGGATTTTACTATCTTTAGAATAAAAAAAAATAGGGCTGGGGATTTAGCTCAGTGGTATAAGTGCCTGCCTGGTATGTGCGACATTGTGAGTTTGATCACTAATACAAAAAAAAAAAAAAATCCAAACAATTGTTTCACTTTTTCACATTCTTTTCCTTGAATCAGAGATAGTATAACACTAGGATTTTGGTCAACTTTTCCATTGTTGAGACAAAATACTTCATACCTGCAATTTAAAAAAGACAATTTGGCTCATGATTTCAGGGGAGTTAGTGCATGGATAGTATGCTCTAAGGCAGGAATATCATTGCAGAAAGGTATGGTAAATCAAAGATCCTTAGTTCATGACAGCTGGGCACAGCATCAGAGAAGAAATCAGAGAAAATATATAGTACACAAAGTCATGTCTCCATGATCTATCTTGACACACCTAGAACTGGGTCCCACACAAACCAAGTTAACAATTAAGCTTAACTGTCATGACTAGTGACTATGTTGTGGATACTCAGCAGAAGACTGGTTGAAGAGGAGATGGAGGGTCAGCCTATGTGTATCTTCAGACTTCTCTAACAGAATACCATAGATCAGTTGGTTTAAACAATGCAGTTCTGAAGGTTGGAAAGTCCAAAATTAAGGTACTAGAGGGTTCAATATTTGGTGATAGCTCTTTTCTTGGTTCAAGATGGCTATCTTTGTTGTCTCCTCATGTGACAGAAAGAGATGAAACAACACTCAGGGACCATTTCATAAGGGCATTAACCCTATTTATGAGAGCTCAGTCCCCATGCCCTATTCACCTTGTAAAGGCTCCATCTCTTAATACCATTGCCTTGTGGATTAGGATTGAAACAAAAATTTGGAGAGGATGTGGACCATACATCATCCGAGTTTAATTTCTTGGAAAAGCATTTACATTGTCCATTTATAAGTTAATCTCACTCAAAGGGGTGCAGTTGTTGGTGATTCCTGCCAAGACCAGAAGCTAGAGTCTGAGAAGGAGTTGGAGAGGCTCAGTAGGTCAGGATATTGAAGGATGCTGGCCTTCCTCCCAGGGAAGGTAATGACCAATATATGGGTCACAATAAAACCATGATTATCCTTCTTAGAGATCAGCCTTCTTGAGTCCTCCCTCCAAATAAATTGACTTATAGTAGGGTTATTTGCCAAATACCTTTCACAGAACAAATACCTTTTTGAAGATATATCATTCAGAACCTGGACCAAAATTGGTAGAGTAGAAGAGGAAATAGCAAAGTAAGTTCAGTTAGAGACTAGCTAACCTCCTTGCATTCAGATTGTCTCTTGCTATTTCCCATTTGCTTGGTCGGGTGTTGGATATGGGAATGTTTCTATTTGGTCATATCTATCCTGAACTAAAAGGCTGCTGATACTAACTAAATATTTTAAAATACCTAAGCAAATTTGTTGCATTCAAAATGGCTTTGCTAAAAACTGTGAAATGAGATAAGGAATGTGAACAGAGGACATCACAGATGAAGGAAATGTGAATGACAAGACTGAAGATGCCATAGACTCAATGACTTGGCATCAGTCTCAGTAAAAGTTGAGCTCGCCTTGTACTTCTTTACCTCTCTTGTGCCTCACCCACTGTATATTTGTCTTTACATTGCTGCAGAGGGGAAGGGATCACTCGGTAACAGAAATCCAGACCAAGAAGAGCAGAAGACACACTATCTATCCCACCTCCTTCATACCTGCCTCTGTCTGTCCCCATGTATCCTTTCTGTCCAGGGAAAGCTCTACTTCCTTATCCACAAGAAACCTTTGCAAGCATTTATAAGAAAATCATAACTCCATGTAAGATGCCAAAACCCATACAACCAATTTTTACCATATAGATAAGGCTAATGCATTTGTTTACTAGACTTTGCAGAGGCATCTTAATTTCCCTGGTTCTTTCACTGCTGCTTTACTTCGCTTCCATGAGAGCTATTTTCTCATTTTGGAACTCTTATTATTTGTGTTATGTCTTCCAAGTCTCTCTTTTTTTTTTCTCATGATTTTTATCTTCAAGTCTTATCCTAGTTATAAACCATTTCTCCAAAGCACTAATTCACTTTTCTTTTTCAGTTTATGTTTTTAATATCAAAAATCACATATCATAGTTCTTTCAAATCACTTTTGTGCTATAATGTTACAGCCCTGAAGAGTCTCATTACTTTGAAGTTTTTCTTTTACTCTGCTTTAATCAGAATCACATTGATAAGATCAGGCCTTGAGATTTATCCCTAGCATGAGTGACTTTCTATAGCACCCATTCACTTCTGGAGGTGTGGAGTTCCTTGAATGCATGTCAGAAATTGGTGGAGGGCACGTCAGACACTGATTTGGTATCTGAAGATGAAGCTGACCATCCATGCCTCTCCAGAGTACATGCTACCAGTTCTTGCTAATTACAGAGGCATTGGAGGACTTAATTGACATCAGAGCCTCAGTGTGCTCTGACATCAGGGCCACCACTGTGGAGCCATTCCCATGTTCTAGCCAATAAGGGGACAGGCACAACCTCTCTCCCCATGGGGCTCTGTGGGATAAGCCTCATCAGGGAGCCATAAAATCAATGGCGCTTTCTCAGGCCTAAAGGAGAGGCTGGCCTTTACTACAAGTCACAGCCTTGACTCCCGCTAAGAATACTGATGATCACACCAATACCTGGTGCGTATCTAGGACCACTTAAGAGCCAAGGTGAGGCAGGATGCTTTGCACCTATACAAGTCCTGGGATACTCATTGATCAAGGTCCCACAGTAGGCCTGCTTAGTTGAGTTATTCCCAGAAGGAGTTAAGGGATAAAGAGGTTGGATACTTGCACTTAGATGGCTCAAAAGTCTTTTCCTTTCAAGGCAATACCTACTGATAAGCAAGAGACCACAAGAGTCTTCTCTGAGAGGAAATGGGTCTGTGGATCTGCAGATTGTGAGGTGTTAGCAACTAACTTGACCAGTATGTGCTCAGTGGATCATGATCCAGGCTAAGAACAATATCTCATCCACCCCAAGGATGTGTGCAATCATCATCCATTCATTCATCCATCCATCCATCCATCCATCCATCCATCCATCCATCCATCTTCTCTAAGTCTTTTTCACCCTTATTCCCATCCACTCTCTTACCTCCACTCATTTTCCATTCTATCCATCTACCCATTTATTCCTCAGTAGTTATTCCTGATGTTGGGGGATTTCATGTGCAGTTTCACGCTTTGGTAGAGTAGGAAAGGAAATTATTTCCATGATGTCTCATAGAATCAACACAGCTGGATTGATAAGAGATGATAAAAATCCCACAATCCCTTAAAGTGCAACATCCATTATTCATTCTAAAACTTAAACTTTTGAACAATATAATTCTAGGAGATCTTTAAGGCAAAACACTGGCATGTCACATAAAATCTTAACAAATAATAATAATATCACGTTAAAGAAATAGGGTGCTTTATAATTTTTCAAAGCATTTTCTCATTCATTATCTTATTTATTTTCATAGACACCCATCAATAAAATAGGACTGGCATCTTTATTATTTTCATAAACTTGTTTCCAAGATTTTTAAAATGACTTCAATTTGATGGAAATGAATATTAGAATTCTGCAGCTTACACAAGACTTTCGGAGTAATGCTTTAGTGTGATTTTCCACATTAATATTTATACTTTATCTTAAAAATGACTTTCTCATCACTCATTATTGTCCATCTTCTCCAAGTGTTTTCCACACCCTGGTATTATCCCCATTCCTTTCAATAAATTTTAAATCCGGCTCATAACTTTCTGTACAGCAATAGAATCAACATCCACTCATATAACATTCCCTCTAATAGGGAAACCTTACTGTCAAGAGTGACTGCTACAAACATATCTTTTATGTTACTTAACAACATTTGTAATGGTTACTCAACAACAGGTTAGGTGTCCAACAATATGTACAGTGGAAAGAGCAAATAGAAAAATAGTAGGACATAGAAATCTTAAAATACTTGGAAGAACAATGTTGAGGTGTTCAAATGCAAATAGTGGGAAACACTAGTATTTTTAGGAATCATAGAATCTAGACTCAAGTCCCAACCTGAGCCACTGTGAGCATTGTCATTTTGAGCAAATTTTTTTTCTTCTTTGAGCTATAGTTTCCTTGTTTAAAAATAAAGCCTAAGGAATACAAGCGAAGTCAGACTTATTCACAGAAATGGGACCTAGAGCTTATATTTAATGTTTGTATTTAATGAGACATTTAGCTTGTATTTAATGCAGGCAGAGAGGTGACCAACCAGCAGACTTCACCCAGGACTTGTGAGTTTTCCAGGACATGGGACAGGATGATTACTTTGTACAGAAAGCAGTCAAGACTCCCCTCCTCACACAGGCACACCTTCCAAGCCCTCTCATATTCTACCCTTATCTTACGAGGTCTTCACTCCTCACACTACCTCTGTTCTCTTTTCATTGCTGGTTTAGCCTTGAAATGGTAATTCATTTATTCTGTATTATACTGTGTCTGCTTGGCATTTGCTTTGAACAGTACGTTAGGTTATAAGCTCTCTAAGGTCAGAGGTCATCCTTACCTCCTTCCTAGTAACTAATACCTAGGCTACCTCTCTCCTAACGACAGCCTCTAGTCCTCCCTCCTAATGATAGCCTCTGGCATAGTTGCTGTTTCAGTAACTGTTCTTAATACTGAGACAGAATACCCAACACCCAAAATTAAAGGAGAAAAAGTTTATTTCAGCTCCCAGTTTGTGGTGGTTTCATCCCATAGTTAACTGGCTCCAAGGCAGGATGGCTTCACAGAGGAGAAATAGTAAATGGCAAGCAGTCAGGGACAGATAATCAGCAAGCAGCAGCAGCAGCAGCAGCAGCAGCAGCATCCTGCCTCTCCTTTTATCCCTTCCAGAATACCCACCTTTTGGGTGGTACCATCCACACCCAGGGTGGGCCTTCCCATTATCCACCCTAGAACTATGTTAAACCAATAAATGCAATGATTTGGTAATCACACAACCCAAATTCCAGTATCACGCAACCTATATTCAGCCATATCTCAAAAGCATCACCTAATGCTGCTGCATGGGGTTTTTGGGGTGGGAGCATCAACACACAAACCATAACAGTTGTGCATTTGAAATAGAGATAATTTCAGTTGCAAGAGCACTGAGTAGGTAGGTCCTTATTTCAGTTTACTGAAGAAGCAGGTACGTGTGTGTACTTTGCTATATGGTTTGAATGTGTCCCTCAAGCGTTCATGTGCTGGAAGCTTGATCCTCAGGGTGGGGATTTTGGCAGGTGGCATCAATTTTAAGCAATGGGTTTTTGTGAGAAGTAATTGAATCAAAGGAGCAACCATCTTTGGAAGGGATTAAGGATGGTCTCGCACGGTGAGTTAAATTTTCTAGAGAGTGGATTTTTATAAAGCGAAGTCACCCTATGCATTGTCCCTTTTTCCAGTGGCTATTTCCCTTTCTGCTTCCCTTTTCTATTGTGTGCCAGCATAGGAGCCCTCACCAGAAGCTGAACAGAAACTGTGTGCTATATAAACCCCTTTTCCTCATAAGCACTCAGCCTCAGATATTTTGTGACAGTAACAGAAAACACATTACTACACACCCGTGGACAGATAAAGTTAAAAATTGTAAGATTGCTCCTTACATCTGACTCTTCTCAAGATACCCTTTTCTCTAGGTCCATCTTTTACTTTCTTGAGGACCTTCTATTTGTTTGAAGATTTATTTTCCTCTATGGTGAATGACTCAGAGCCCTTTCTAAGTCAAGCAACTCATCCTCTGTTAGTTCTAATTTTCCTTTATCATGATCCTTGAAAACCACATGCAGGCTTAGGGGTCCAGTGGGTCAAATTTCTAAATGTGTGCACGTGTGTGTGTGTGTGTGATGTGGGAAGTAACTCTGAGGACAGGAGTCTATGAACATGTGTGCCTCCATCAAATAATATATATTTTATAAACAACATATGCTAGACAGTATTTACGACATGGGTTATTTCTCTGTCACCTGAGTGAGTGGCACAAGGAAAAATTAGATGCAGGCTGAATGCATTTTACAATGATGGACTTCAGCCTGGGAAAGAGAGCCTCTTCCCTCTGCTGATTAGAGGAAGCAAGTGTTGCCCCCTTAGTAGTAGAAGCCAGAACCCCTAAAAAGAGACATTTAAAAAAGCCAGTGTGTGTTAGGATGCGTGGTGCATTCCGGTGCACTAGCATGGCAATTAGGCATTGTTCTTTGCTAGTGCAGGTCAATGTGGTAAATATAAAGGACATGGGGTTGGCATTGAATGCTTGGTGCTGGGCATTGGGCAAGTTGCTTAATCCTTCTCAACAGCATGTGTCTCATCCCTGTAAAGTTCTAGGGAGGACTAACTATCTTAACACACATAAAATCCTTAGCACAGTGCATGGTATATAGTAAACACTCAATAAAACTCAACTATTACTATTACTAGGGTGACCCCAGCCACAGCTGAGAAGAGTCCAACACCTCAACAAATCCTCATGAGAGAGGAATATAAGCATCTGAGTTTGAGCTGTATCGAGTTTTTGGAACTGTCTGAGTATATTTGAAGTTTTTGGAACTGTCAGAATATATTTGAAATATATTTTATACTGAAATCAATGTGCAGAGGTCCCTTGATAAAACAGGGGGGAGACAAAGTAGAAGCATATGGTGGTCTGAGTCTTGAAAAAGAATGACTTCAATTATAGAAACAGGCTGTTGAAGAAATACGCCTTTTCGGCCCTGTCAGTCATGAATCTTTTCCAAATGTTGACATTATGCGTGATGCTAATACACTATAAAGTACAAACATATCCTGCAAAACCTGAATTCTGCTAATATTCCTTATGGATTATAAGCAAAAATTGTGAGCTCTGAGTATTAAAGATTGCAGCAACTTCTGTTAGGAAACTACAAATAGTCATCATGTAAAGATGTGTCCAAATCTGGATTTTTCCCAAATAAAGGAATCATTTTCATATCGAATGTTTGATTAAGGCTTTATTCTATTATACTGAATTATCATAGCTGTTTTGCCATTTTGTGACTCTTACTGATTTGAAAGGGAGAGGTAAATTCCCATTTGCAATAAAAGCTCATTTCTTATTCTCCAAGCTTGGATGAGTTATTCAACCAGAGAACAACCTTTGAAGTTAAGGGAAATGGTGCTATCAAGCCAAGATGTGAAAAAAAAAATCAGAAAGGGGCCTGTAATACATTATGGAGTATGGGCAGAATCTGGCCAAAGGTGATGCTAATTTTCTGCTCTCGTCAATGAAAACCAGACGCCCGGACAGCTTGCTCTGTATTCATCGGAATCCTCAGGACCCTGAAATGCCACATAGCAGTATCAGAAAGCTGGTGTGCTGGTGGGCTAAGGGGGAGCTCGGCACCCGGGTGAGGGCTGGTTCTTTTATTTTCTTTGGCATGGCTTATGGAAAAGTTAGAGAAAATGAATTTCAAATGATGGGTCAGAACTCAAGATCTGAAACATATTTATTCCATCCTGTAGGTCTCATGCATCCATGGAAATAATTTCGATAACTCTAACTCCATTTTTGGTTGCAGATAAGTTGTCCATAGTGTTCCAATAAAAAACATTTTTATTTCAGCCATTTACCATGCAATGAATCTTTTTAAATCCTGTAAAGTTATGGGGGAAAAAGAAAAGTTCAGATTGGCTGTAAGTGATTACCCTAATTTCCGGTTTTCTTTCTACATTATTTTGGGTTGCTCCTTTAACCCCCAGCACATTTTGCATTCAAAATGTGTGGAGGCTAGAAAACCCATTTTCACAGGAGTAGTACTGAGGCCATGTCTTTCCTCTCTCTATTTTTTCTTTATATGTTAAGAATATTTAAATGTTCCACATCTGTTTCCCAACTGCATGCAAATGTGAAAATGAAATATATTGTTTGATGGTAAAATGCAAGAAATGACGCAGATGCTTGTGTGTTCATTTGGGAAGAAGGAAAACAGCTACTTTCTAAATGCAGTTTAATGCTCAGGAAAAAGGGGGCAGGTGCCTGGACTAGAACTAAGAGGAAGAGAAAAAATGTCATCAGAAGCATCACTTCCTCCTGCCCTTTTTAGCTAATTTGGTTAAGGAAGCCAACTTCTGAGGCCAGCCACACATATTATATTTTGCATAGAATCAGAATCACAAGGAAGAGAATTACAGCCCCACCCCACTGAGCCCTCAGAGGATATTTCTTTGCCTTCCAACATCCCTGGCACAGAGATAGCTGCAAACTCATACTGGGAGTCTTGCTGTTACAGGCCTATCATCCCCTTCCATTCTCAAAGAGCTAGACCCTCATCCCGTGCCTCATGTCCAGCCCGACCAAGCCAAATTTCGGGCATTCCTCTCTCTTGCTGGGCCAGCCTTGTCTTGCTCCTGGACAAAAGAGGCCTGAGGAACAAGCACAGAATGGGCATTGGAAGGATCCAACCACGCAGAGACCCAACCTGGAGGAGGGTCAGAGCAATTTTGCTCCAAGCACATAAGGAGAAATCCCATAGGAGAAAAGGTGGCTGTGTCTCTTCCCATTTCCAGGGTCTATGTGGAAGACGGAGTTGTGGAGATGGTTCACTAGGTGAAGTCAGATAGAAAACTGGAGGTCTGTATCTGGCTTGACGTCTAATAATCAATTTACACTTGCCACAAGAGAGCTCTGCCCTTTGCCCTAGGCTTTTGGGAAGTGATGTCTAAGCCACTGGAATGTCAGGCCTGATAGGAGTGGTTTTGTTTGCCCAAACTCAGGCCAGTGCCAAAAGGCTTTAAGGTGGGGGTTTCAGTTTGATCTCAGAAGGGACTGGAAACTAAGGTCAACTACACAGGTAGCCAGCTGAGCCTGTATGTGATGAAGCCCCACAAAGACCCCAACACAAAGGCCCCACTGGAGTATTGTTACATATCAGTGCCCCCTACTGTCTTTCTCCACAGGGAGAAGACAGCCAGACCTCCATGTTTGGGACCTTCCAAAGGATTTTGTACTCTGTGCTTCTGCCCTTGACTGGTACTGATCTCTATCCTTCCCTGTTAGACATGGTAGTCATGGCAACAGTTCCTTTTCCAACTCCTTTGAGTGACTTCTGTGGTCCTCCCAGTGAGCTATCAAACCTGAGGATGGGGACCTCCTTCAATTTATATTTGATGCCAGAAATGAGGGTGATCTTACAGACACTGTCCCTCTACCTTTGCAGTTGAGAGTGGCAGGTGTCTCATCTGCTAGGATCTAATTCATTGTCTCTAAGGGAGTATAGCATTTTAGGATTCCCATAAAGATCCTTTTCTGACTTGATTTCTTTGTTTTTTTTTTTTACAAAGTTGCTTCCTCTTATTCTTACCTCTTAGCTATACATTATCTACTTAACATTATTTTGTCTATTTCCATTCAAATTGGCAATGTCTCTTTGTGTGTAGCAGATGAAGTTGTTTTGTTTGTTTGTTTGCCTCCTGCATGCTAGGCCAGGGCTGCACCACTGAGTTAGTATCCATCCTTGATAAAGTTTTTTGCTGTTGTTGTTGCTTTTTTTTGTTTAAGGTCCTATTAGGACTTGCATACCAGACCCTGCGGTAAATGTTAGTTGCCATCTTTATTTGATTCTGGAGCTGCCTTAACTAAGTACTACAACCTGGGACACTAAAAATGGCAGAAATCTATTCTATTACAATTCTACAAGCTAAAAATTCAAAATCAACGTCTGGCAGGATCGTCTTCCTTTTGAAATCTGTAGAGGAGGATCCTTCCTTTCTTCTATCCAGATTCTGGTGGTAGCCAGCCAACTTTGTCATTCCTTAGCTTGTTGATGCCTTATTCCAATTCTCTGTTTTCATTTGGGCCTCTTCTCACATCTCTGTCTCTGTTTATAAGAAAAACTCCCATCATATTGGATTAGGGACCCACTCATCCTAACTAATTACACCTGCAAAGACTCTATTTCTAAGTAAAGATACATGCTGAGCTACAGAGTTAAGACTTCAACATACCTTTTCTGGAGGGATGCAATTCAGCCCACACCCGTGACACCATCCATTATCCCTTATTACAAGACAAAGCTAAGCATACGAGCCCTTGAATCTCAGTTCCTTTATCTGTGATATGGGAGGGATTATATGCCCACCTCCTACTCTGAGTGGGGACCAGAAAAGATACAGAATGGATGTGCTTAGCACAGGGCTGTCCATACAGAACAATGGTTGCTTCCTCAGTGTCTCTGAGAACCGATCCTAAGTAAGATGCTTTCTAATGCATTTAAATTTAGGAAAATCTGGAGTGTGGAAGGACTCTTTCTTCACCCGTGCCTTCTCATCATGCCTCCAGGTATAAGGGGAGCCATGAGGAGCCCAAACCAAGGGGACATTGTTTCCCCAAGAGCCTCATTTATCAAGTTGGTCAGAACAGTGAGCACGCTGAGACAGTCACCTCCTCCACCCCGCCTTCCCCTGTGTCTTGACTTTAGGCTTATCTGAGAGCCTTTTGTTCAGGCTCATAATTATTCAGTGACTCAGGAGCCCACAAGCATTACCCGTGGAGCCAGACAAGACCAGCAAGCTCCATGGACCACCTGTTCCAAGTCATTTCCTGTGTGGGCGGTAACTTCACAGGGCTGAAAATATGAGTTACGGTAAAAATGTCTTCAGCCCTGGCGCTCTGAATTGTTGAAACTAGATGAAATCTTGTTTGATTTTGTTTGATTATATTCTGGCCAGACGCATTTCATTATCATCCTTTGCATATATATTAAAAACTCTTATCCCATCATAAACAAATGCTGTCAAGGGGGAGACAACACACCCTTGCCCTGTGACTTTTCTCAGGAAGGGTAAACACCCCAATATTTTACCTATGAGGTCAGATCCATGAGCACGGAGTGCAGTAGGGAAGACTCAGGACAGGATACTGTGGAGCTGTTTGCACCCCAGAATGTAATGTGTGTGCAGGTGGAGGTTCAAGAATACTAAGAGCAAATGTTAAGTCATGCGTTGTGCTAAAGTGGAGTTTTGGAAACAGTCTAAATTAATCAAAATATTCTGTTCACAGTATGCCCAATTTGGCCAGTGGAGTGGAAAACAAAACAAAACACAACAGCCCAAATAGTTATTTATGTCATGTAGACAAAACACTGGGTTGGTTGACTGATTATTTCCACTCGAGAGTGAGTCGTTGCTGGCATTTCTACTCTAAATTTCACAGCTGAATTTTTCCAGAAATGTTACAGCTTTTCAGGAGGAAGATTCGTTTTTAGTCTTATTGGCTGCCGTCATCTGTCCTTCTGGTATTGCTGTACATTGCCAAGTTCTTGGTCAGGACTAAACTTTAAAATTAATTTTTACCTTTTTTTCCTGATTATAAAAGCAATATATACTCACTACAGAAAACTTCAAAATATGTAGAAAACTATGAAGAGAAGAAAAAATAACCATAGATCCATAATTCAGGAAAAACTATTGTTGGGCATTTGGGTGGTTTTAATATGCATTTAATATGAGAATACAGATATAATACTTTAAACATTTTCATCCCATTTGATCTAAATAATGCCATGATGGTCGGTACAGGATACATTTGTTAACATAAGCATGTATTTGTGTAGTGTTGATGTTTTAACTAGGTTTTCAAACTTTCATTCTTTGGCCTTTTAGTTAAGGTAGTTAGCATTACCTAGGAATGCAAATTCACTAATCATAAATATAAAATCCTAATAGATTGTATAGGAATCACAATAGAATGGGAGACATGGTATGAAGGTGCAATTCTTGCCCCAAACACCACTGTCCAGGCTTTGAAACTAAAATACATCATTTTTAAGCACTGATTCTAAGTCAGTATGTCCTATTAAACTCTTATATTTGCACAGGAAATCAACACTGAGACAGCAGGGTGACCTGCTCCCAGCTGGAGAACCTTATGTGTCTGGGGTCAGACTAGATGCCCAGGCTGTCCAACTCTGCACATAAGTTTTCTTTAAAATATTTGTATGCCCCACATATTGATTACACTAAAGAATTATTTTTTGTTTCTCTGGAAGTCAAAATTAGAACCTGTATTTTATTTGGAAACCCCATAGAAGGAACTGGTGGTTTGGCAACCAGCATTTGTCGTGCTGGCTGGGCTATACTACATGACCTGTTAGACGTTTTGACCGTCATCTGCCTGCAAGCACTAAATCTCTTTGTCTTTTGAGAATCCTACTTTCTTACGAGCAAGAGAAATGGTCTGGCAAGAAATAAACCCGTTCACATTACAGGAAGGTTGTACAAAGTTACAAAAGAGCAGGAATTTAAGAGGCAAAGAGTAGGTTAAAGTTTTCACTACGTGAGCTTGTGCTACTTATCACCTGAAGCTGTGATTTACACAGAGCGAGCTAATAACATCTGCTTTCAGAGTGTCACAGCAGTGCCTGCTCATCTTCAGCCACTAGAGCCCTTTCCTTCTGCTCCCAACCAGGTGGATGCACTGCTGGTGCAACACAGGCAAAAATTAACAGTGAAAGGAAGGCGGGGACATAAAGGGGGTACTGCCTTTTTACTGGTGCTCCTGTATGTTTACGTAAAAAGGTCCTTTCAACCTTTAGAGAGCTTTAAAGTATACCATGAAAAATTGTACTTTGTACTTACTACAGTGCTTTTCATCTAAATAGCTCATGAGTCCCACAGGCATTACCTCACCCATTTCAGAACATCATCAAAGGTAGGGAAGGCTTTTGCCCCCAACTCACAGATGGAGAAACTGAGATATGGGGAGGCAGAAGGGCTAGGCAAATGGTACCGGATCAGGAGCCAGGTGCCTGGATCCTATCTCTACTTTTGCCATTCAGACCCTGTGTGTTTCCTCTTCCTACTTCGTTTCCTCCTCTTACTCTGCCTCCTCCTTCTCCCCCTTTCTTCTTCTGGAATACAGAGTGGGTGATCTTCAGTAACCCACACGGTATTAATGATCTGTCATGGTATCAAGGAAAATGGAAATGTCAGAGTGATAATTCCTGGGACATAATTCAAGTCTTCACTAATAACTTTAGCATTAGAGTAACATTTTTGCAAGAGGAACAAATAAAAAGACTAAGAGAATAACTGAAAGAAGGACCCTCAGTTGGAAGAAACTTCAAATATCAGTGTGTCCCCAGATGTTGATAATCAAGAGTTGTTGACAGGCCTTCTAATGACACAGATATTTGGTATCCAGACTACCCATCTCTGAATTCTCAGGGCAGAGATCTGGGAAGCAGTGAATGAAATCATCAGGCAATATGGAAAATACAGCATTCAGGTTGGTCTTGAGCACGGAGTCGCCAGGTACTCATGGAGAGTAGAGCTGCCTGAGTGACATCCTAGATACTTTGATTTAAAATTAGGGTCTGGGGTGTATTTCGGTGTCTGGAATTCTAGTATCTTCCCAAGTGACTTTAATGAACAACCTAAGTTGAGTTCTTGCATGGTGCAGATGAGGAGAGCGGGACTGAAGGGAATGATCTCACGGATGTCAAAGCCATGTCCAAGGTCACCACTGATTGGGAACAAGGTAGGCCTGGACCCCTGACCTCTGAGCTCACCTTGCTCTGTGTCCACTGTGTATGTTACTCCTCTAACACCTAACCAGCTGGGATATAAAGGTTTGCTTTTTACTATATGGAAAAAATTGTATTAGCTTAATAAAAATGTTGTTTAAAATTTAGAATTAAATAAAACATTTGGCTATATAGAAATAAAAATGTCCTGTGTGGCCCCATCTCACCACCATCAACATGAATGTAGTTTCTAAAACAGATATAAACTTGAAAAATACTTGAAATACAAATGATTATATGAAGAACCTTTAGAAATCAGTAAGATGAATAATCTAATAGAAGAATGATCAAAATTTATGAATATAAAATTCACCAGAAAAGAAAGTCAAATGACCAGGAAAACCATAAAAGTATTTTTCACTCCTTTAATAATTAAAGAAATAGAAATTAAAATATCAGTTAAATATTGATATCCTTTCCTTGAATTAGAAATGATTAAAGATTGATAATATCCATTATTGGGGGCTAAGTGACTACTTTTGAAAAGGTAAACTGGAAGAATCTTTCTGGAGAGAAATCTGGCTTTATATACCAAAAGCCCTAAAGTACGAGCATTCTCTTTAACCTAGTAATTCTACTTCAAACAAACTGTCTTAAGAGGTAAGGTTGTTAAGATACGTGTGACCAGATATGCATTACAGAATCACTTATGACATCAAGTGTTTGAAAGTCTTTTGAACATCCATCATTAGAAGACTGGTAAGATACATTTTGACAACTTCATACAATGGAATAATATACAACTTTTAAAATTATGTTGCTTAATTACATTTGTTGACATATAAATACATGCCATAGATATAAAGTGACTAGAGGAAGTTACTAAACTACAGACCACAAGAGTTCATTTTTTAACATGTATGAGTTATGAATGCACAGAGCTAGGCTTAGGGTATGGTCCTGGTTTTACCTAGGGTGACAAACTGCCCAGGTTTTGTAGAGACTGTGGAGTTTTCTGGGATTTATAACTTATCTTAAATCTGAGATAATATTGCACAAACTGGTTCAATCAATGGTCATGGTCTTGCCTCTAATGAGTGATTTGGACATCTTTTTGTGGTACAGTCTGTTCCTAAAATAACAGATTTGAAAAACCTGTGATTAATATTTCCATTCAGGTGGTGGATTATGAGGATATAAAATTTTCTTCTTTGATATTTCTCTAGAATGCATTTTCATAATTTTTAACAAAAATAAAAATGGTTTCTATGCAAATAATTCCATGGTTTAATTAGGGTTTATTTTTAGTATTGAGAAAATGACAAATAATTTTAAAGAAGTGTTTCCATAGAACGTCAACCATTGCTGGAGTAGATACCAAGAGATGCTTGAAAAACAGGGGTGCCACAGACAATTTCTTCCTCTCCTACCTAATATCTTACAATGGAAAAGATAGATGAGTAAAGAAAAACTTTACTCTCCTCCTTTATGGAAATAGTAACCATCCCTGTTGTATGGATTTGATGCACATTAGACTCAATATAGAATTACTGAATTTCTTTGTTCTCAAAATAACAAAGATGCAGCTTACGAACAATTTTTCGAACTTGGATAAATTTTGTTTGAAAACTTTTCCCTTGAAAACTTCACTGCTGATTATTTTTACATAGCTTTGATGAGACTAAATGGTGAAGCCTTCTAAAGAACTGTGTGGTGAAGACGTGTTTCACTGTAAGAATCTCATTTCCCTCGGGAGGCTGAGGTAGGAGGAGCGTTGTGAGTTCCAGGCCGGCTTGGGCCACAATGTGAGCGCAAGGCCAGCCTGACCTACGTAGTGCGACCCTACATCGAAAAACTAGGGCTGGGAGTTTGGCTCAGTGGCTTAAGCGCCTGTCTCGCAGGCGCGAGGTTGTAAGTTTGATTCCAGGTGCCGCCAAAAAAAAAAAAAAAGGAATCTCATTTCCCGGTGAACTGCTCAGGCTGGATATGGAGGGGCTCCCTCAAGGAAGTTTCTCAGCAAAGGCTGAAATTTCTGTCCAACCAAATTTGCCTGGCTTAATTTAAGATCATGATGGGCAAGGAGAAGGTTTCTCATGGGAAGAGTCATGGCTGAAAAGGTGGGCAGAAATAAGACACCCTCTTCAGAGTCAGCGCTATGAACTGGGGGGCACATAAAATGGAAGGCTGATTCTGGGACTTTCAACATATCTAATCCTGACTTTTTCACCTGCTTATCAGAGGGAAAGATTTATACCAGGCCTTCACATAACAATAGCAGTGCTACATGAAGTGGTTTTGGAGTGAATGTTTTCAGACAAAAAATGAGGAATCATTTGGAGAAAAGTTATTTTTCCCAAATCAGGAGAAAGCTCGTAAAAGTTGGAACAACTCAGAGATAATTTGGACTCCTATCTCAGTTGTATCACTTTCTGGTTCTATAACTATGGTGCTAGAAGTTTTCCACAGCAATCATACTTGCTTTTATAGTGGACAATTGTTGACAAGTGTAACTGGGAGCTGCCCATCAAAGGCAGCGAGAAAGACCTGGCAGAGACTAAGTTATCACTTTTGCCATTAGATTAATATATCCTCATCTGCAGCAGCAACAGCCAGCACCACCACCACTCCAAGTTTAGTTAGCAGAAGGGCGAAAGGTCTCTGACCTGCAAATATAAAGCAGTCATATCATCTTCCAACATGACACACACAAGTACAATTTAACCACGTTTCTTTTTCTCATATCAAATGCTAACAAAGCATTTGTTGGTTGTCACACATTTTTTTTACTACCCAGAGAAAAACTGTCTAGACTGCCAACTACCAAGCCGGAGCCCCTAATGGTCATCCTCCACTGAGTAGAGCACAGCCTCAATATCTCTCTTTCCCATTATAATTGCAATTGTAGAGTGGGCCACAGAAACCTCAGCAAAAAGAAAAGAAAAAAGAAAAAGAAAAGGAAAAACAACCCCAGAAGTGTTGCCAAGATGAATCAAACTCCACACTGTAACACAGCAGGGGAGAAGGGTGCCCCAAATAAATTTTAGGTTCAATAAAATGAGTTTTATGACAATGATTCTATATTTTTACATCAGAAAGCACTTTGTGAAAAACTGCTTTCAACCCATAAATGATATTTTCATGATTAACTTTAGAGAGAGAAAAATATACAGATTCCCACAACCAAATTCTCAGGTTTTTTTTTTTTTTTCTTTTTCCTTTGAGGTAGGGAGTGGTAGGTTGACGTGGGGTGAGCTGGTGCAGGAGAGAAGAAAAGCAAGTCTTTTGTCTGGAACTTTTAATTATCAAGGGGTTTTACTAAAGAAATAATTCGTTTCACACACTGTGCCTCACCTTGAGGTCTATCCACTGGGGACGTGGTTGATCAATGATGTAATTCTACAGTTATTTAAGGATAGTGATTCCTTTATTCTCACAAAGGATTTGCTGAAAATTAAAAGAAGCCTGCAGTCATTTATTTTAATCTCTCAAGATTGTTTATTGTTCCTACAAGTCAGGACGCCCCATTTTCAGAAAGCGCATTCCAAGAGAAAGTTGATAAAATGATTGCATTGTTTGAGAGGAGGGGTTTTGCAAGACAGATTCACTGTAGATGGTCTCTTAGGACAATGCCTTTTTTTTTTTTTATCATGTGGGATTTCTGAAATGCATCGATGGTCATTGGGTGGAACTGAAAAGAATTGATTTGTCTTTAAAAACTTTGCCACTGTTAAGAAGTTAGTAAATGTCTTCACATTATAAGCTTCAGTAAAACATTTTTTTAAAATACTAATGTCCCATGCTACTGCCTTTCCATGAAGCAATGTTACATAGCTCTTTGACCATTATGTTTTGTACAAAATGAGGAATAATACAGGAACTTTATATAGTTTCATTGAATATTATGTTTCCCATCTTCCCAATATAATTAATTGCCTCTTCATTCATGGTGTGAATGCTAAAATGATTTTTTTCACTGGGGCTAACAAATATCCCAAGATTCTCAGCTTTTAGCTTTTAAGTTGCTTTCATCTGTTTGAATGTGAACAGGATCCACAGACTGAGTGGGTGGCCTCCCTGATAGTGTGAGAAAAGGCTGTGAAATTTCCCCCTTACTTTTATGACCATGAATTACTTATTTGGAGAAAAATTTAATACACAATTGGCAACTTTACAGTTATCTCACCTAAATGTTAGTTAAGAGGTATTTGCTGTCCAACATACCCAATTATTTTTACAAGCCTTGTTTAAGCTCTTTTCCTAGAAAAAGGATGCTGCCTTTGCCAAGGGTACATTATCTTGAATATCCAACATTTTCAGCCTATTTTCCACAACTTTAAATTTCCACATCTTAAATTGTCTCAGTTCTCTGAACTGCAAATTGGGAGTATCAAAAAAAAAAAAAAAAAACAAACAAACAAACAAAAAAAACTTCCTTTTGTAATAGCTGCCTCTTCTTACTTCGGAAATGTAACGAGGTCTTGCCCATTTGATGGAAAAATTCATCATTATGCATTAATGGGAGAACAAGAAGATTTTCAAAATCTGGTCTACTTTTGATAGATGTCTTCTAGCTTTCAAAACTGTTCTAAACCATTCTAATGCATACTATGTTTAAAACTGATAGTAATAATTTACAAGGGAAATATCCAAAGTGAACCAAAGGTGAAAATAAAGTTCAGTTACTATGAATAAAAAACTAACTGAATTTTAAAAACGTTAAATGGAAAACTGGGAAGGGGGAAGAGCACATTTACATTCTCAGCACTTTGGGTGGCTGAGGCAGGAGATTGCAAATTTGAGCACAGCTTGGGCAATTTAGGGACTTAGACAGATCCTGTCACAATCTTAAAAATAAAAAATGGCTGGGAATGTAGTTCAGTGTGTAGGCCCTGTTTTCAATCCATAGTACCACACAATAATCAAAAACCCCAAACAAAGCAAAACAAAACAAAACTTTAAATGGAAACCAGCTTGCCAGTTATTGCAGATGTTACTGACCTGTCTGAGATAATTTCCCAAATACAAGACCAACCCTCACAGCTCTGGGGGAAGTCCTTAACTGAACTCTAGCAACAGAATCAAACACGTTTGTGAAGATGAACGTGTCTGAGACATTAATAGTTTTAGAAACCTGGCTGTGGTTTATTAGGCTAAAATCATTTGGCTACATTTGCTATGCCAAGAATAAAGTTCCATGCTCTGCCTACAGCATAACTACTGTGAGATGTTTGGTTGGGGAAACCAGCTGTGAGATACTCAACAGTGAGGTTCTTAATTTTACCCACTCTAAGTGCTCTCAGTTTATTCAACATTCACCTACAGTTCATAAGGGTCTCTTGGTCTTTAGATATTCTCCTGACTCAATGCAAGGAAAGTCTGCAAGCAGCTAAAGATTAGCTACACAGTGGACAGCCCTTGGAGGAGGTCATTTGAGAAGACGTGGCCACTGTGAAATGCCAGGCCTCTTTATGCCAGGACTTTTATGCAAAGACTTTTGAAGATTGCATATGAAATTATACAGACTTCAGATTGTTGATGTCTGCTATTGAAAACATTCTTGCCCTATCTGGAGATCTGCTCTGCCACTGCAGAAAACTGTTGAATAATTATCAGAGTCATTCAGAACTTGGTGACATTAATGCAAATTCCCAAAGATGACAGCAGATGAAAAAGAAAACCAGGAAACAACACCTGTGGACAGTTCATGTTTTCATTTTACCTTTAAAGTAATCAGTTTTTGAGTCAAGAGTTTAGAAATTTTATTCAGATTCAGACATTCCTTCAACATTATATACGTGTGTAATTTTCCAGTTATCCATCATGTAGTTCTTCCTAATGCAGAATAATGTAGCAGTTACTGTAGACAAAGTCAAACATTTGATTTTCAAGGCACCAACTTCTGATTAAGTTGTCAGTGGATTGTGTTTACCTACCATGATCGTCAGCCTGTTCTAAACTGGCCAGGAAGAAAGAGTGGCCTTTGGGAAAATAAAATCTGTTTCAAGAAACTCTGAACTAGGGTGTCAGGAAATTATCATTTTTTGTACACATGAGTTTCGATAGCCTCTCATCTTCCGGGTGTCTTTCTTTCTCATTTTATAAAATGAAGGAAGAGGAAAAATGGCACCCTCCAAGGAGGGATGATGGCAGAAAAGATGTGTAATAAATAAAACTGTCATCAGTGATGGACCTCAAGGGCATTGTGCTTAGGGCTGGGAGTTTGGCTCAATGGCTTAAGCACCTGCCTGGCAGGTACGAGGTTGTGAGTTTGATACCTGGTGCAGAAAAAAAAAAAAAAGTTCTAGCTGGGAGTTTGGCTCAGTAGCTTAAGCACCTGCCTGGCAGGCGCGAGGTTGTGAGTTCTATCTCTGGTGCCGCAAAAAAAAAAAAAAAAAAAAAAAAAAAAAAAAAAAAAAAACTTGGAGGACTTTGTGCTTAGTGAAAAAGTAAAGGTTACACACTATTTGATTGCTTTTTAAAACTTTTATTTATTTGGTTTTTTTTAATTTGTTTTTTCAAGACAGAGTTTCACTACATAGTACAGACTGGTCTTGCACTTGCTAGGTATGCTAGGTATACCAGGCTGGCCTCGAACTCACGAGGATGGTCCTTCCTTGGCCTTCTGAGTGCTGAGATTACAGGGGTGCCCCACCATGCTGGGCCTTGATTCCAAAAGGATAAAATCTTAGAGATGTAGATCAGTGGTGCTTGCCAGGGCAACAAAGGTGGTAGTGGTGTGTGGATTCAAGGAGGTACCAAGAAAGAATTTATCTGTGGTAATAGAACAGTTCTTTATTTAAATTGTGTTGGTAGCTACACGTATCCATACACAAAGTAAAGTTTCATAGAATCATGCACACACCCACACACACAAAAGAATGCATGCATAAAGTGCCAAAAACTAGATAAAATCTGAAGTTGACAGTTAAAAGTACTATAATAATGTCAAAGTCTTGGTCTTGATAGTGCATTATGCATATACCAGATGTCAATGTTGGGGAAACTGGGTGAAGGGTACGTTAGACTCTATTATTTTAGTAACTTCTGGTGGATCTGTAGCAATTCTAGAAAAAAACATTTTTTTAAAGGTCATTAAGCACCTGTCTCGAGGGCTTCCTTGCACCATCCTGCGTTCCCTGGGTACACTATTACTATAAGAATAAAAGTAGGAATACATTAGAAAAAGAAGAAAGTTGAGGGGAAATGACAAATGTTACACTGAGTGGGATGAGTCACAGCAAAACCATCAAGCACAGCTCTCTGCTTGTTACTGAACTCTGCATAAACGTGCACACAATGGTACCTTGTTTAATACCACTCTGAACTTAAAAGCACAGTTCTTAGGCAGAGTCTTTTGAAATCCAAGCCTTTTGTAAGCTGAGATGCCACCAAACATTTGTTCCCTGTGCTGCTTCACAAAAACAAAGGAGTTTGTAGTAAATGAGTCTGGAAATGCTGACATTAAACATAATTTTCTTGGATCTCTTTTCAGAATAATAACTTTTAAATGCATGTACGTTCGAAAAGTAGACTCCAGACTTCTATTTCCTGAAACAGTGCACAAGGTGGTCCAGGTGCTTTGCACCAACTCTGCTGAAAACAACTAGAGAGTTGAGTTAAACATATACATGCACCCTTGTTGTCTTATCATCATCAGCAACAGCAACTAATAGAAGGCACTAGAGACCTCTCAATGGGATGAAGAGTTATGAGGCTAAGATCCAGAAGACAGAAGCACAGGGAGATGGTGCCAGCATTTGGGGTTGATTTTACCCTGGAGGTAAATGACATTGCTGGAAAAGGGGACCGGACATCCGCAAAGACACTCAGAGCTTCTGCCAGCCTCATTAGGTGACTGAGAGGAAACTGAAAGTCCAGGACTCACCAAAAAGAAATTTCTGGAAGACTGCTCACGTTTTCAGTTGAGACCACCAAATACTACTCTATCCTGGGGTGACAGTGAATGGGAAGTAAAATAGACCTCCGGCAAATGAAGTCTGATTTACGATCATCTCAATCCTTAAGATTGATCTTAGGATGCTAGGGTTTCCGGGGCTCTTCTTCAAACAGAAGTAAATCACCAAGTCATCTCTCTAGGAAGATAAAATCTTAAGTTATTTTTACATACTTTTTCACGTGGAGAGACAGTCAATCAAAAATATTGAGTCATAGAGGAGAATATGAAAAAAACAACAGCAACAGTTCCAAAGGGATTCCAGACAACCGATATGCAGCAATTTAAAACAACGATGCTTAAATGACCAAAGAGTCTATGAGAAAAGGTAGATAATTTTTATGACTAATTAGGAACCATAAGGATAGTCGATGAAATTTTAGAATGAAAAGTGTAAAAGCTAAAAAGAGAAACAGTAGAAGATCTGAAATATATTGAAGTATTAAGAGAGAATCAACAAATTGCAAAATGGGTTCAAAGGAAACAGCCAGAAATGGGCATAGAGAGAAAGGTGAATAAAAAAAAAATAGAAGAAACATTGAGTCAGAAGTTCTGACACATCTTCCGTGAGGTTCTTTTCCAGGAGATTAAAGGATGGTGCAGACAGAGTATAGACAGAGGCATTGCCTGACAGTTTTCCAGAGTGGCAGAAAATATCAAGCCAGAGATTCAAGAGGCAAGATAAAGCCAGAAGAAAAGAAAATCACATGACAGGAAATGGTCAAAAAAAAATTTTTTTTAAATGAACCAGAGGAGAAAGGAGACATTAATTTTAAAAAAGAAAATTTAGGGTCACCCTTGTTACCCTGAAAACAAGGATGCCCATATTGATAAGATTTTTTAAAAATAATGGAAACCAGAAGATAATAAAAGAAACACTGAAAGTTAATTTTCAACTTAGAATTCTATATTAAGTGAAATTACCCTTTAAGGATGAAGATAAGCTAAAAACATTTTCAAGCAAATAAAAACAAAGAAAATTTATCATTGATCACCTGTACTGAAGAGAACATTAAACGTATTCTGCAGGAGGAACTCCAGCATGGAGTCTCGGCAAAGCCAGAAAGAACAAAAATGAGACAAAATATTTTTACAAATTGAAATGCATCTTGACTCTTTCTCTCTCTCTCTCTCTCTCTCTCTCTCTCTCTCTTTCTCTCTTTTCCTATATATAAGACAATGTTTGAGCAAAATGTGAACTATGTATATAATGAAGATAAATGTCAATCATACAAAATACTTTGAAAAGGAGAGAAAAGAAACTCCTGAATGATCTGAGATGAAGAGAAAAGTATTAATTTATATTATACCTGGATAAGCCAAGAAGGTCAGCTATAATGTCTAAACAAGGTGTCAAGGAAGAGTGAAAGAGGACAAGGAGCCACAGAGCAAATTTTAACTCCTCCATGAAAGTAAAATAATTCAGGGATGTAGAAGAATAACATAAAGAGCCAGGGAGAACAAGGAGAGAGGAATGATAGGATAGTAAATTCTATACGCAGTAAGACATTTTATTCCCACTTTATCAGTGAGAGTTTCAGTAACTGGCACAGAATCAGCCAGCAGAAAGAAAACAGAGCTGGGATTTACAACCATGTCTTTGGTGTCAAATCTCAGTTTTTAACTACCATTTTGTACTATGTGATCCTGCCTCTCACACAGGACCACTGGGAATGATCTAGATTAATTGTCTGAGATAAAAAAAATACATTATTTGAGACATCAGGAGTTTTCACCAGATGAGATAATGAAGTCACCAATATATTAAAGTTTAAAATTATAAAACACATTGAGGGCAACTTGGTTGCCATTTATACCAGTAGCCTTGGGAAATTGCATTTTTTGATATAGTATTTGCTCATGCAGCAAATCACCACAAGATCAAAACAGGTTCAAGGAGCAAAAGGAAGTAGATAGAGTCCTTACTGAAGGCTTCCATGTGCTAGAGAAAAGGTCAGAGTGGGAGAATGTGTCATTAATGATGACATCTTCAGTTAGTGGAATAATATGTGGCCATTAAGAAGCATTGAGGAGAAAAAAGCTATGTATTCAGGTTGACTATCTCTTATCTGAAATGCATAAGATCAGGAATACTTTAGATTTTTGTTTCAGATTTTGAAATATTTGCATATACATAATGAGATATTGTGGGCATGAGACTCAAGTCTAAGCAGGAAGTTCATTAACAATTTTTATGCACTTTATATACCTGGACTGAGGGCAACTGTATGAAATATTTTTAATAATTCTGTACATGAAACAATTTCATGGTGCGGAATTTTTCACTTGCAGTGCCATGTTAGTGTTCAAGAATGTTTAGGGTTGTTTTGTTTTGGTTTGGTTTTTTTATTTTTGGTTTTTTGAGGCAGGATCTCATTATGTAGTCCAGGCTGGCCTCAAACTCATGATGATCCTCCTGTCTCAGCCTACAGAGTACTAGGATACAAGCATGTGCCACCATGCCCAAATGAATTTTAGAACATTTCAGATTTCAGACTTTGAGATTAGGAGTGCTCAATCTGTGCACATATCTGTATAATAAAATTTACCTTACTAGCTGATGGGGCATGGAAACTAGCATACAACACAATCATCACAAATCTTTATAATCCCTCTTCCCTGTTCTCCTTGACAAAAATCTTCACATGGAAAAAGCAAAAGAACTATGTGTAAGCTAATAATCTTGGTAATAGTTTTGAAGCAAACACACTGAACTATGAATTGTGTGCATATTTAAGTTGTAGAATCAAATTTTCAGTCTTTTCTTTTGTTGTTGTTATTGTATTTCCTAGTTCTCTTGGGGGCTTACATTAGGATTCATACCTAAATTAACTAATCTAAAACATAGTTGCCTGAAATGATGAAACCTTCTCTCATTGGTCCAAAGAGTGCTTGTGCCCTGAATGTATTTCAGAAAAGATTCATTAACCAAGGAGGGCAGAGTTCCCGATGGAATGTAACCTTGCTTTACAAATACACTGAACACCAGCCCTGAAATCTACAGGCTGAGACCCACTCATCCTGCACCCTTTGCGCTGGTGAGGAGGGAGCTGAATGTAGCGCCACATGGCTTCTTTCAGGCTGATGATGGACAGCAGGGGCCAGGCCAGCTGCATTAAGGAAAGACAGTGGTGGGGACTAAGGTCCTGGAGACTCGGGATGGCATACAAAGAGCAAAAAGAGAGCAGCTAAATCACACAGCCATGTGAGGCCATAGCTCTCTTTGCAGCTTCAAATGAAACATTGGTAGGTTCATTTGTCAATCATTTATAGTCATGCCCCACTCAGACATCATTGCATGTCTGTCATGTGGAAATGCTATGTTAGGGTCCCATTAGTTTAAAGGAGGGATAGCTTTTGTCTCAAATACCAATCACCATGGAAAAGTAGATTTCATTATATTTCTTTACCAATATCCACTTCAGTTGTTTGTCTGACATACATATGGTATCCTTTAGATGTTCCGCTGTCTAGAGCATCAGAGAGTGGAAGACTAATTAGGGATGTCCCTCTAGATGTACTTCTTCAAAGGTTAGTCCATGCTGGGAGAAGAGGGGATGTATTAATCAACCTTTCATTGCTGGAACCAAATGCTCAGCATGCGCAGTTTAAAGGAGGAAAGGTTTATTTTGGCTCATGGTTTCAGATGTCCATGGTCAACTAGCACTAGAGTAGAAAATTCATGACAGAAGGGCATGGTAGAGGAAAGTTGCTCAATTCATGTCAGCCAGGAAGCAGAGCAGCATAGTGGATTGAAAAGAACATCAGAGAGAAAGGAGCCAGGGACCAGAGAGAGTCCCCTACACGACACCCTCACAATTCATTTCCTCCAAGTAGGCCGCACCTCCAAATAGCCCATTTAGCCATGGAGCCATCAATGGGTTAACCCACTGAAGAAGTCAGGGCAGCACAATCCAGTCCCTCTCCAAGCGTTTCTTAATCCAGTCAAGTGAAAAATCAAGATTAACTAGCACAGGGTCTCTGTTCTTAGAAGAACCCATTGTTGGGTTCCCTCAGGGATTCCTGGTTTAGGCTATCCTGAACTTCTTTGGTACAACACATCCTTAGTTTTATAAACTTATAACTTGCATGTAACATTTGCATCAATCTTGAATATAGACAACAAATTGCAGTAGTTTTAGAGGTACGTATGACTTTCTCACCAAAAGAAACCACAGATACTTCCAAATCACATTATAGTGGTTGCAGATGTATCAAAATACTAGGTTTGATCATCACTACCCTGAACAGATAGTCATTCAGTTCTGCATTAGGTCTTATTTAATGAATTTGTAAAGAACCATAACTCTTACTATTTATAATTTTTGTAAAAAAAAATAGTATTTTGATACCAGTATTAGGGTTCCCTAGAGAACAGAAAGTCAGCAAGTTGGAAACTTAAAAAGAGCTGACAGTGCAGTTTCAGCCCAAAGTCCAACAGATTTAAGATCCAAGAAAAGCTGTTATTTCCGTTAGAGTCTGAAAGTAGAGGGGAAAATGATGCCCCAGCATAAAAACAGACATGTGGGAGTAAGGCCCTCTCATTGAAAAAGGATCAGACTTTTTTTCTATTCAGGCCTTCAACTGGACGAGGACCTCCATGTCAGGGAGTGTATTAGTTGGCTTTCCTGATCTGTAACAAATACCTGGGATAAATCAACTTACCAAAAGGGGAGATTTCAGTCCATGTTTGCTTGGCCCCATTGCTTTTGTTCCTGTAGCAAGGCAGTATGTCATGGCAGGAGTGTGTGACATAGCGAATTGCTCGCCTCATGATAAAGTTTCAAAGTACACTTCAAAGGACAGCCCCATGGACCTAACTTCCACTTCTTAACAGTTTTGCTACTAGCACTATTGGGAGACCAAGCTTTTAGCATTTGGGCCTTTTGGGAACATTCCAGAACCCAACTACAGCAGGGAGGGCAATCTGTTTACGGACTACCAATTTAAATGTTAACCCACCCAAGAACACTCAAAATAATGTTTGCCCCTTATCTGGTTGCTCTATGGTCAAGACAAGTTCATGCATAAAATTAACCATCTCAAATCCATCTTCTGCCAATTTGGCACCCATAAGAATTCCCTTAAACCGTACCTAATCTCTAGGAAGGCATAGACAAATTAGAGAGAATTTCTACCTGACATGATACAACTATCCTGCATATAGCCTAAAATGTACCAATCCTTCCATAGAAGACGCAATGAAGTCTTTGAGTGATCTTCACTCTTCTTGATGTTTTATAATTGAAATTTGATAATGTGAAATTAAGAATTCCTAACAATATGAACAATATTTATATATGCTATGATAAAAATCATTATATCTTACGTTGCATGATAATGGAAAAAGGGAAGAAAAGGTTACATATTACATACTTGCACACACACAAATATGTATGTGCATAACAAACTAAGGAAGAAATATTCATGGTTGTTACACTTTTCATTTTAGTGAGTGGTCGCATGGTTGTAGTTGCCAATTCCAACTCCCTTCCTTCACAAGCCATTCCGTACTCCTTTTGCCTTCAGTAGCTACCTCAGCTGGATGTGCACTTTCATTAGTGGGATGACTCAAAGTTTTGGCCCTGCAGAGCATGGGTCATTACTAGTTCTGCATGGACTGGGTTACTGTAGATTTCTATTGAAATTTAGCATAAAGAAGGTAATACTGAACAGTACCCTAAGGATCACCCGCATTCCAGACAAACTGTACCCTTTCTCTGTCATGGAGTAATAATCCATTTTTGCCTCCGTATTCAAGACCAATCACCCTGCCAGCACAGCAATCTTTTTCTTTACTGTTGATTCAAAGGCTTGAGAAATACAAAGTGGGAGACTGGCAGTCTTAACTTTCCAAGTGTCCTGGTGAAAGCAGGCCTCCCTTTGGAGCTAGGACCTCTAGGCCAAGGGCTATAAGGTCATGAGAACAGGAAGCAAACATTTTGCTAAGGGATCACTAGGGATAATGTTGTATGGTCTTACTACTATTTCCACCCTTTGATTCCTAGATCCATGGATCCTGGCTATGAGAGGAACAGTATCCTAAATTGGACACTACTTTCAACCAAACAGCATTCTAGAAAATCTTACTCCAGACCCACAAAGTATTGTCACTGAGATGCTATAACTGAGTCTACAAAAGGCCATTTCACCATTCCATCAAAGCAATTGCTTCAGGATAATGAGAAAGGTGCTTTGTCCCATAAACCTGGGATTGCAGCATTTTATTCGCTGTGAAGTGAACGCCTTGGTCAGAAGCACTGCTAAATGGAGGGCAGTGATGGTGAATAAAGTATTTTATGAGTGCATAGATGGTGGATTTTTCCAGAAGCATTACATGCAGAGAAGCCAAATGTATATTCATGTGACTATTCTAGTAAGAACAAAATTCTGCCCCTTCTATGATGCAAATGACTCAATGCAATCAAGCTGGTAATAATAATTTTTCTTCTAGCTTGGTCAGCTGCTTTGTTTGGCTGTGCAATAGGCCTTGGTATTCAGAAAATTAACCCAGAAGCATAAATGCTAAGACTTCTAAATTTTAAAAACTATTCTGATAATTAAATCATAATATAATTACATTCAACAATGTATAACCTTGAAAAAATACTAGATATTTCACATCCTTAATCACTATCAACAGATTCTATATTTTCTCTAACAGGCAATTTTTAATAGTTTTCCATGGTGCTAATACTATTATTTTACTTTTTCCCCCACTCTTGCTTAACTATTTCCCAAATATTTTGGACCTGGTGCAAGATTTCTATGAAAATGTATCTCTTCTTTTTTCTAATCCCCAATTTTTCTATGGAATCTGGTTCTATTGAAGGAATTGTACCCTCATTGCCACATTCCATCATGAACTTTACTGTGTTCTCAAAGTTTTAAGAATGGTAGAATGAGAGATTACACTAGAGGTAAATGCAGAGAAGAACTATTCACTGTTCATTAGTTCAGCAATGGTTTGTCAGATCATATACTAAATAACAGAACTACCAGACAACTTACGGATTCGAGCATGGATGAGATGTGGTTACAACAATAGAGTAACTTAAGGAAGCAGGAGAGATAGGTACATAAAAAGGCTCTGGGAGCACAGAAAACAGAAAGGAGGCTCTTATGGGCCCAAGGATGATGGTTTTTCTTGGTGCATTTGAAAATGTTACATAAAAATGTGCATGGCTTTACAAAGTACAGACGGGACAATGGGAAAAGACTGACTACAAAAAAAGGTGGCTAAAGAAATGAGAGTCCTTACAATCAGAGCAGGAAAAAAACCCAAGGGACATGTGTATTTGAGAGATCATAATGGGTCTGGATGGAGCAGAAACAAGCATTATCAGGGTGATGAGAGAGTTTCTGGAAAGTAGGGTGCTATGGAGGTTGAAGTTAGGATTCGTCACAGGGAAGTGAAAGACACAGGTAACTATTTTATTTTGTCAGTGCTGAGTGTTGAATCCAGGGCTTAGTGCATGCTAGCCAAGCGCTCTACCACTGAGCTACATCCTCAGTCAACCAAGAACAACTTTTAAGCAAGGGAAGAGCATGATAGATAAAAGACAACACAGGACATAGTACCCTGAAGAAGACAATGGAGTTATAAAGATGCTATGACCCATCTGAAGTTGGAGAATAAAAGAAAGAAAAGAATCAAGTATGTACACCTTCCAAATTTCTAACTCAGGTGAAAGGTTTGGTGGTGGCATCTTTAATGAAGGAACGGTCAAGTTAGAGGTGAAGCATAAATGTCTGACGCTCAAGAGAAACACTGGGTCTGGGAAAATGAATGCATGAGTCATTCACATGGAAGTGATAGTTAAGGCTATGGGAATAAAGGAGCTTTCCTAGGAGAATGTCTAGACTTGAGATGTGAGGAGCTTTGAGGATAAAACTCAGGGGAACACTAACGTGTAAGAGCCGAGCCAAGAAAGATGAGTCACTGAAGGAAGCAAAAGACAGGAGGCAGAGAATCCTACAGCAAATTGAGAATCACCAAACAAAGCAAGTTCAGGCCAGGGGTTGATGGGGAAGAGAATTTCTAAAGTGGCGATAGAGGCTGAGGTCAGAGATGAGTGTCTTGGAGTGAGGTGGCATCCTCCACACGAGCACAACATCTAGTGCGCTGCTGTGGGAAATGATGAGACGGAGTGGAAAAGATCTTAGTACTTCAAAGTTAGGGAGGGAATCTGTTTCCTTAAAATGATCCTCAAAAGGGATTATGCGCTACTTGAAAAGAGGACCTAGAGGAGAAGGCATGTCACTGACTTTCAGAGGCTTGTGGCCCAACGTGGAGATGGACTCCTGCATTTTCCCACAATGGATTGGAAATGTGATGGAAACATAATCCTCCACCATAGAAGTGACTTTTCTGAATGGTTGCTAGCAGCATTGCAGTTGTGCTTTCTGTAGTAGTGGGAGTCAGGGCCAGGGAGAGTTCATGAGCCCAAGGTCTAGTTTGTACACATCTATTTGACTAAATGTGGTTTCAACTATGAGAACATAACTGTAGCTTTGATCAACGCAACTAACTCTGTGCAGATTGAGAATGGGGGAGAGGAGAACTGGCCTGAAGCTCTTCAAAACCTTCTAAGACAGCTTAGTGCTCCCAAAAGGCCAGGCTTGGACTTCAGTGTAACCCACTGATGGTGAGAATGTTTTGTAGCATTGCCTGAAGTTTTCTTTTAGAATATAATTTTAGAACCTACCCATCCTGGAGGGCCCTGATTTTCTGTCAGCCCAGTTTTCTTTTTGCTTTTCTTTTCTCCTCTTTCCATTCCCTACAACTACCACCCCCAACCCCATCAACGAGAGCTCTCCCTAGAGAAAAAATAAAAACAACTTTTCCTGGAAGAGTCCAGACTGCCCTCATTTATCTTTTGCATAACAAAAGTCCAGACTATAATTCTGAATGGCTGTTTGAGCCGTTGAACCAGGTGTCCTGCTTGGAGAGACTGAACATTAGAAGTCAGAGAAATGCCAGTTTAGGTTCTTTCGAAACACTTTGTTTCAATTGCTGCCAAAGCCTTGGGGCGAATGCTATAATCTATTTCCAGTTCTAGCATTTCAGTTAGCTCAGCCTGTTTTTAAAAAATTTATTAACATGCTCAAGTGACAGTATCACTTATTAACCGTATTGATCTAGGAAAAATTTTATTAAGTATAAAACGTATTCATTATTTGGGGTTGGTACTAGTTACTTCTTGACAATAGAACATCAAAGTCCTAGAAGATGAAAATTGATTTATAAATAAATCATAAATATGCTAGTTAAAATGCATCAGTGATATATGTGTATAGATTAAACATTAGAAGATAGTAGTAAAAGGTACATTGCCACTATATTTGAAGAAGACCAGAGATACACTTGATAAAAACATATTTTCAACTTGGCATGGAAGAGTAGCATTCTCATACTGTCAGAAGCATGTCCCATCTAGTGGATCCAGTCCATTTTTCTTCTAGAAGAAGGCAAAAAAAAAAAAAATGATTCTGAGGAAAAAGGGTGCATAGGAATTAGTTACTAGAGACATAAAAAATAAATGCATAAGATTCATTCATTCGACAAATATTTCCTGAGAATTTGCTATGGACTCGCTTATTCTAGTTGCTGGGTTTACAAAGTAAACATACATGTTTGTATTAACTTAATATTAAACACCTGATGCCTTAAACTGGTTTTTTCCCATAATTCTTAGTCAACATCTGGATAGGCTTATATATCATAGATCTGTGTTTTTGTTTTGTTTTGTTTTGTTTCGTTCTTGTTTTTTTTTCTTTCCGAAGAGGAAACTGGTAACGTTAGATATTGACACACTGGAAAGGAACAAGACTTACAGTAAAGATGAGAAATCAAATTCTGATAATCAACACTGAGATGGGGAAGTGATTTTATATCTTCCAGTCTCAGGATCCTGCTTTATCCTGACCTTGTCGGGTTTTGTCACAACAAAATGAGATAGTGTAGGTACATTGCTAATGGGAAAGTGAAATGGTGCGGTTCTTGTGGAATATAGTTGAACAATTCCTCAAAATGTTAAAATTATCATATGATCCAACAATTACATTCTTATGACTAGTCTGAAAAGGATTGAAAACAATTACTTAAACATGTGTAATGTGTGTTCATAGCAGCATTATTCACATAGTAGTTAAAAACAGTCCAAAGATCTATCAATGGTTATACCTGACATGGTATATGTAGGAAGTGGCATATCATTTAGCCTTAAAAAAGAATGCGAGTTCTGATGCATGCTACAACATGAGATACCTCCAAAACATATGCTACGTGAAAGAAGCCAGAAGCAAAGGCCAAATTATATGCTTAATTTTACCTGTCTATCTATCTATCTATCTATCTATCTATCTATCTATCTAATCTATATCTATCAGTTTTTTATTTGGGATTTTTTGAGACAGTGTCTCACTATGTAGTGCAAGACGGCTTTGAACTCACTTATGTAGCCCAGGTTGGCCTCAAACCCATGGCAATTTTCCTGCCTCAGCCACCCAAGTGCTGGGATTACAGGCATGTGCCACCACGCCAGGCAAATGATTCTGTTTGTATACAATACTCAGAATAGGAAAATCCGTAGAAAGAGAAAGCAGATCAGTGGTTCCCCAGGCAGATGGGGAAGGGGAAGTGGAGAAAAATGTTTAATGGGCACAGAGCTTACTTTTAAGGTGATGAAATGTTTCAGAACTAGATGGAGTTGGTGTTTGTACAGCACTGAGAATGTATAAATGCCACTCAAAACTCCCTTTTAAAATGGTTTTGGGTTAATAATTTTCTGGACAATGTTTCATGTCTATATCTTATACCCTAAACAACTGCTGCGAATATAACAATATTCAATGTGCTGATTATTGTTACTCTCCTATTGGCTGGTTGTGAGATTGTTTTACTTTAATTTCTTGCTTTTCTTCTGTTTAAAATAAAAAAATAAATAAAATTTAAACTACTAATACAAATAAAATAAAATAAAATGGCGAATTTTATATTTGTGAATTTCACAATCATTGAAGAAAAATTAGATAGTATATATAAAAATATGTAAAGTTGTAGTAACTTATGTAGTTGCTCAGGTGTTTGGAAACTTCATGGACAAAAGACTATGTAGATATGTCAGAGGGAGTCTCAAACTTCTAGTGAGTCTTTCTTTTTATTTATTTTTTATTTTTTCCTACTAACTACCACATACAATGGTATGTACTTATTTTGTATAACATGATCTTTTGACATATGTGCACCTTGTGGAATACTTAAATTGAGTTAATAACATGTTTATTAACTCAATTTCTTGATGGTAGAAGCACTTGAAATCTACCTCAGCAACTTTCAAGTAAATAATACATTGCTACTAACTATAGCAACTATGGTGAAAAATATATTTCCAAAATTTATTTCTCCTGCATAACTGAAGTTTTGTATCCAGTCACCAATATCTCCCCAGTCCTTCTATCCTCAGTCTCTCATAACTGGCATCCTCCTCTCTGTTTCTACGCATTCTCCTGTTTTGGATTCTACAAATAAGTGAGACCATGCAGCATTTGTCTTTCTATGTCTGTCTATTTCAGTGAGTATGATCTTTTCCAGGTTCATCCAGGTTGCTGTGACAAGGTTTATTTCTTTTTGAAAGCTGAATAGTATTCCAGCATGTGTGAGTTTGAATGTGTGAGTGTGTGTGTGTATACCACATTTTCTTTATTCATTTGTTGACGGATTGATGAACACTTAGTTTGCTTCTGTATCTTGCTATTATTGATAATGTTGCAATGCATGGGAGAATATAGATATCTCTGAAACTATGATTTTTATAACCACCTAGTGAATCTTTCTTGAGAGAGAGACTTTTTTCTCTGAATATCTCCTCCCTCCATGTCTCATCTCTCGCTGGCCAGAATTGAGTCACATGCTCATTCTTAAACCAATAATTGCAAGAGAATAGGGATTACTCTAAGATCAATCAAGCCTCCTTGGAACTGCACATAAGTCTCTACCTAAGTTCATGTCTGTGTGTGTGTAGACACTGGGAAAAAAAAACTGGGTAATATAAGGACAAAACAGTCACAGGTTGCCTGGTTTAGGCAACCCTCAGCAACCTGACATCTTCAAATTCCTGGTTCTCCACTGTATTTTTGGTTTCATTCTCACAACTTTGTACACTGCCTTCTCAGGAGCACAGTATCGGGCTTTCAGGCCTTCTTCTGAAATTTGGGTGGAAGCCTTTCATATCCCACAACTCTTTTATTCTGCATACACCTAAAACCAACACCACACTGGTGATGCTAAGGTATACTGGCAGCTCAAACAGTAGCCAGATTCCCTTGGGTCATGACTGCTGAAACCTGGGAGTGCCTAGATGCTTGAACACTGTGAATTGAATCCTGGGAATCAATTCCCTAGGCATTTTTTCTTGAGTAGAGCATCCTAGGGCTCTCTTCTCCAAACTAAATCTTTCACTTTTTTACTTTTGATTATGTGAGGGGTGGAGTCTCACTGATCCCAAATGGCTTCAAGGAACATTTCCTATTGCCCTGATGCAAAGTATTTGATTTATTTTTAATTCTAATTTGTTGGTGACCATTCCCTCCTCTGCTCTAACTTTACAGGTTCCTTTTTGGTGAAACTGAAAACTTTTCAAGTGTGTTTTTGCTCCTGACTTTCAAAATAAACCTGAATAAAAGCTGCAAGCAGTACCTCTGCTACAGCCAGAACTTCAGGCTCGGTTGAAGTTTCCTTTTCCAGATGAATTAATTCACTACCATTAATCTCAGTCTCCCTTAAAGTTTCAAGACAGGGGCAAAATGTAGATGAATTTTCTGCCAGAGTGTAGTACAAATGATCTTGTGTTCAACTGGCAATGGAATCCTTGTTTACAGATGAAACCTCCTGAGTCTGTTTTTTCATCTATCTATATTCTGGTATCTGGACCAGAATCTCCCATCAAGCTCAGTTTATAGCATTCTACAGTTTCCCTAGCCCAGCATGTCCAAACCTTTCCAAACTTCTCTTGCACATGAGTTTCAAAGGCTTATAAACCACATGGTTAGGTAGTGTCACAGTAATGATCCCACTTCTCTAGTACAAAAATCTGTCTTAGTCATTTTCTTAATCTAAAAGATGTCCCTCCAAAGTCTCATGTGGTCATTAAGTGGAGTTTTTCAGAGGTGGCTAGATGTAGGGTATGATGCTGGGAGCAAGGATACAGTGCTAGGGTTGATTCATAGTGGGATACTAGGAGTAAGGGTGACCCAGCCTGAGTGTGAATGTTACCTGTCCCGAGGGTGGTAGCCTGGATAAAACATAAGGG
>RJWM01009451.1:0-66772 GCA_004363535.1 Dasyprocta punctata | reverse complement strand
GCCTCAAACTCACAACACTCCTCCTACCTCAGCCCCCTGAGTGCTGGGATTAAAGGCGTGCACCACCATGCCCGGCCATTCTCTTTTTATATAGTCGAAAAATTTTTAAAAATCATTAGTTAAAATTGTATGTCTTTTTTTTTTGATAAGCACAATTATGTTCCAAGTATTATACAGGAAACACTTATATCACAAACATTTGTTACCTATCTGACTTTAACTGAGCGCTCTGTATTTACCAGGCAAACCTATCTCTTAGCACAGGTAAGTGGAAAACTTTTTCCAGGTTCTATCAGACTGAGAAAGATCGTAATTATTAAGATCCTTTACAACCTGAGAAGGATCATACGCTGGTACCATGGAGACAGGTGCACTGGCCTTGAACAGGCTGCTGGTTTTGAGCAGCTACTAAAATATGTGACAACTCATAGATCCTCAACTTGAACATGATAGTAAATAATCAATATTGATTATTTGTGAGTCATTATTTATAGGTTCTTACAATGTGAATTTTACATTTACCTATTTACATCAATATGTTCATACTTTTGTGTGTGTGTGTTTGTGTGTGTGTGTGTGTGTCTGTGTGGTGTATCTTTATAATGAAATTGAACTTAGAGTCACTTTTGTGCTTGTATGCACATTCTATAGGTCAAAGAAGCCATAATGAACAAGCCATTCTCTTCTAACATGTCCTCTTCGCTATGGTGGTTTTGTTTTGCTATAACCTGTCTGCCTGGCACAAATGAAATCCCATTATAGAGACTCTTCAAAAATATTTACCAAGCTCAATTGTTTACAAATAGCATTAGTGTTGTGGTCACTTAGAAGTTTACTCAGATCCTGTAATTCACTGTAGTCTCACTTTAAAGTTCTTTAAATCACTGGGCTTTTCAAGAATGGAATTAGTAAGCCAGAGGCATTTACTGGGGATGCTGCAATCAGTGTCCATCTTGCTGATTAGAAGTCTTCTCTTGTCTTCTCAGGGCCTCACTCCTTTTGATTATTCCTTTGTAAGTAGATTATTTTATCAAAAGAATCACAAAATGCACATTATATAAAGTGAGGGATAGATCTGCTTTCTGGAAATCAGTACTCTTTCATCTATATGTTCACTGTGGTTTGTTCAGTTATTCCATGGCAAAATTTCTTTTCTCTCTTACTGGAGATTGAATACAGGACCTCAGGTACTGCTAAGCAAGTACTTTATCACTTAGCTACATACTTAGTCAAGCTTTTAAAAAATTATGTCAGTGCTAGATTAATTGCAAAGATAGTTTCTAAGAATTGCTCACTCTAATTCTAATTCAGCAGATGCATTAGACATATTTGATTAAACCAAGGTTTTCCTGTGTAACATGTGGGCAGTATGCAAATTTTGTTCAGTACTTACCTACCTGGGGAAGTTTCTCTGAAGTGGTTTTTAAGCTTGCATTAGAACATGTTCTAGTTTTTCTGCTATGACAGGTTAATGTTCACCAATTGACTCAAAAAGATTTTTATTTTGGACTCTTTGTTAAATACCAATATGCATGAAAAAGTATACAGTCTTAAGCATGTAGTTTTCTTATTTTCAAAGAAAATATAGTAAATGAATTTCACTAAGTAAGCACTGCCAATATGATTGTCCACCCTGCGCTCCCATCTAGTTGCTGTTTCTCACCAAGGATTTGTACTGATTTTACTTCTAACAGCAAAAATTAGCGTGGCCTCGCTTTATTGTTCATGTAAAAGTGTGTGTGCTCCTTGTGTTCATTGTCTTTTACAGTACTCAATGATATATTTATTTAATTAATCTACAGTGCTGCATAAATTGTAGTTTGCACATTCTTTTTATTGTATAATTTATTTTGTGAACATAGCACAATCAAACCATTAGGCAGTCAGTAGGCGTTTGGATAGAGATGCTATGAGTGCTATTTTACATGTCTTTTGATGATCACACATACCTATTGGTACCTACCTGAGAGAAGAATTGTTGAACTCTGATTTAGTTTTGTAACTGGCACTTACCTCTTTTATTAGGATTAACACTGCTGAGGTCCTGTATGCTTCTATGTGATTAGAATTTTCACGCATAGGAACTTTAAAATTCTGGCTTCAGCTTTAGATCTGATGACAGAAAACCATGCAGTATTACAGTACTTTAGTGTATAGTGCTTTAGTCATTGTCTTAGACCTGACCCAATTCACCTAAACTCTCTATAAAAAGTCATAATATAATTGCTATTTATTTTTCAGGGTTTGCATGGGGATCAAAAATAATTTTTGCCTGTATGTTAGATACCAAAGCTCTCAGGCAACATCTTTGTGTATCTGGATGTCTTAGAAAAATATATAGGTAGATCTGAATACTCACCTTGTGAACTATTTATAGTCAACACTATAAATACTATTCTTGCTATGTCAACAGAAAATACTTCTTTACAGTCAAGAGGTGAACTCAAGTCCAGGTTTGGTAATTTCCATTCAAATAGCTCATTTATCATTTCTAGAGCCAGCCTCCCTCTGACACATTTGAATACTTTTTAGATATACAACTTACAAAACGTATTTCTTGTACTCAGTCTACACATCTGACTTCTTAAACACAGTTTAGTAGCTGGTGTGTAATAGATATCCTTGGACCCTTTTGCTATATACTTGAGTTGCTTCATGACATACTACCAACCCAGATCATTGTACCTCCCACATCTAAAACTCATTATATTTCTAAATTAACTTACTTCTTCTCATGTTTTATCAAACATGTGGTTCAAGCCAATTTTATTTATAGTATTCATATAATCTTAATTTCTCAAGGTAGAATTGACCTCGATTATATCAGTTCATGGCCCAACACTGACATAATTGCCTCTAAGTCTCACAGGAGTTTTCTGTAGGTGCATACTTTGCCGAGTGCTGGTTCTCCTCCGCTTCTCACCAGGACTCCTTGGTTATGTACACCAAGGGCATCTTGAGTAGTTCTGCTCTATAGGTATTTTTCTTTTAATTTCTTTTTTTTTATATGTATGCCTATACTGGTTCACTTTCAGACTTAGATAAGAGTCCAAAAGGGCTACATTTACTGACAAATCTAAGTAAATGAAAAAATATATATTTAGAGTTTATTTTTTATGCTCCAATGATTAAGTTAAATTATAACATCTGGTTTCTTATTCCCTGAGGTGGGGGAAACATATTCCCAGCAGGTCTTTAAGCCTCATACAAATTAACTTTTAAGTGACCTTAGTTAACAGTTTTTTGGACTGTCAGAATAGCATTCAGCTATATAAAGAGACCCCATTCAAACAGTCTATTGGTCTTAATTTTTATATTATTCCAAATCTCATGGTTGATTTCATCAGACTTCCTGACCTGCTTATGTCTATGTTACTTTCCATTTTGGGAGAAGACAGATACAATGGAAAAGGAAACACATCATGAAGTAATTAGGTCATTATTTCCTTTTCACAGAAAAGACACTCACATGTTAGAATCCCAGAATATGCAAAAATATCCTAATGCAAAGTCAAAATTACAAACATTACTTTATAATGATATGTACATCCTGCCTTTGATTTATCGACCTCTGTTTTTAGCATCCATAACTCTTTTAACATCTTCACTTATTTTCTTTTCCAAATTAACTCCCATTTTCCATCCCTGCAAGTACTCCTTTGTGTCCTGCTTAACTCTCTTGACTTTTTCTCTCGTTTACACCTGCCTGGTAGTTACTGATTGTGGTTAAGCCCAGTTTTCAGCTCAACTCCACCTACCTATTAGCAACTTGTTGAGAAACTACAGACCTCAAAATATTGTGTTTTAAAATTAACATGTAAAATTGTTATGTTGACTGGTCTGGTCTTAAATTTATGGCCATGACTCTGAAGTGGGCTCTCACACCACCCAGAAATTCTGTTACCTTTCCCTATTTCATATATTTCCCTCAATCTATTTTGTGCTTTATTCTTTTTCAAACCATCATCATGCCATTCATTTGTCCTAATTTCTAGATGATGACCTTTTCCGTCCCCCAGTGGAAATACAGCAGCAATCTGACAAGTTTCATTTCTCCACCTCTCCCTCAGCTCAGTGCATAAGTCTGTACACATCAACTCTACCTTTCTTCTCTAACAATGAATGAGCTCTACCCCATTTCTCTAAGGCCACTCTTTCTCTATGTATTGGTACTTGTCTCCCATTTTTCTTTCTGAGGGATCTTGCTCCAGAAATTGTCCTTTTTTTCTGGCTGGCATCATTTTCCTGCTGCCTGGATCAATAACAGCATCAGGGAATCTTTAGCTCACAGGAGAGAGTTGTGTAGTCTTCCTGCCTGCACTTCTCCAGCTTCTTGTTTCTTGAATACACTCTGCTTAAGGGTTGTCTATACACAAAATTGAAATCCACTCATCAAGGTGTCCAGTGATTTTCCCACTGTCAAAAACAGTGTGCAAATATTATCCTTCATTTTCCTTAATCTTTAAGATGTTTTTAACGTTGCTGAAACCCTTTGAAGCAGTTTTATTCAGTATCAAGACTCCATTCCCTCATAATTTTCCTCTGATCTTACTCTCCATTCACTCTTGGTCTCTTTTCTGATGTCATCCTGTTTGTCCGATCTGTACATTTTCCAGCATCTGTATTTATCTTTAATCCCTCATTATATAATCTAATCCAGATCTGTGTCTGGCTGCAAGTGTAATTTAGTTATTAAAAGTCCCCAAACCCTATTTCCAGCTCAGACTCTGCCATGCACTTTGATCAGTGTGGCGAAGGCTCTTCTTGGCTCAGATTACACCAGTCATATCTTATCTCTTCCCTCCTTAGCTTGCTTCTCTCTCAGTGCTTCCTGTGTCTGCAAATGGGTCACACTGACACGTGTCAGAGGATTCCTTTTTATCTCTGCTCTGTTTTTCTTACAACCTATAGCAATGCATCTTATATATGCCACCTTCAAAGTATATCCCAAATCACAACTATGACAAATTCCACTCCTACATCATCACCTAAGGGGTTGTTCTTTCTTCACCAAACTTCTTCTTCTTCTTTTTTGTGGGGGGAGGGAGTACTGGGAATCAAACTCAGGACTTGCGCTTGCCAGGCAGGCACTTGTGCAGCTGAGCTAAATCCTCAGCCCCTTCCCCAGATTTCTACTATGGCTTCTTGATTAGCCTCTGTTGCTTTTCTTCTTACCAAGTTTTCTTTTGTTTATGCCCCACATGTTAGCCTTTGAGATATATCACACAGTTTACAATTTCCTTGCTCACTCTATTGAGTGACTTCTCATCACAGAGCTCATAAACTGTAAGACCCCTGTTTTGTGCTAAACACACCCTGCAAGATCTAGCTCCTGAGACTGTAGGGCTCTCTCTGGCCTCTGGTCAGACACATACAGCAAGCCTGGTTTTTTTCAGGGCTTTTGAACAGATTAAATAATTCCTGTCATAGGGCATTTGTACCCTGTATTCACTCAATCTAGAGCACACAAACTGTTCTTCACTTTGTTCAGGTTTTAGACCAAAAGCCTCCTCCTCAAAAATGGAAATAATTTCCTTCTGAGCTTATCTGAAATCACAGCCCTTATCTGTCTATATTTTATTACTCTTTGATGTTTTTGCATTCTAGAACACATATATATTCATGGAGTTTTGTTTTCTCTTAATATTTTGGGTCCAATTTTGGCCACTATATTGTAAAACACATACATGCAGGAACCGTATCATATTTGCCATTCTATCTCTTATAACACTGCCAGACACACAAATAGGTGTTTATCAAATCTTTGTTAGGTACATGAAAGCATCCACATTGGGACAAATGAACTGATTACTTATCTGAGAATGCTTGAAGTTTGTTTAGAAGCACCACAAACTGATAAAATGAATCCTGTGATTTTGGGGGTAAGCATCTCCTATTCCACTTTTGGGAAAGAGAATTTTTATCTGTAGTGAAATCAGTTAAAGCAAATCATCTCTATATCATCTCCACTCATGAAAGAGATGATGTGGGAAGAATAGTGATTCAGGGAGAACGTGGGTACTGGGGAGAGTCTAGGCAGTGAGAGTGGATGGTGATTTCTCAAGGCCGCTGTGGGTCTCAGGTGGGCTTCTCACTGACTTTCTTGCATCTTTGACAGACTCTCCCTCAGCTCCTCCACAAATGAGGTTTCCTGTGTAAGTAAATTTAGAAAAGTGAAGTTGGGAGGAGATATGGGCTTATTCTTAGAATTTTTGAAAAATATTGCAAGTATTTGTGCTATTTCGAAGTTTCTCATAACACTAAAACCTAATTCTTTATTTTTTTGGTAAATGTAACACAAAATTAAGATTAAATGTAACAAGTCACGAAGAAGACTTTAAGCAATGTTATTGAAACAAATATATGTGTACTTAGTACTCCACTTAAAAATTGGGACCTATATTGATATAGGCTTGATGTGTTCTCTATTGACTTGTCCAACTTATGGGATATTAATTCACTCCATTTCTTTCTTTAATTGCAGCACAATTCTGAGATTGAACTGTGTGAATATAGCTTTATGAGCTTGCACATCATGAGAGATTTAAATGGGGCATTATCTTAGTTAAACAAGAACATCATGTGTCTAGGAGATTCTGTCAGTTTTAAGCCTAAATATTTTTGTGAAAAAAGCAAGTGTGCCCCTATCCTACATACCAATTATAATAAACATTGCTGAGGTGTTTACTATGTGCCATACGGATTTCTAAACATATGACTTGAATTTATTCATTTTATCTGCACAAAAACCTTATGAGACAGGTCTAAGTTTTATCATATGTTACAGATCATGAAAAGGAGACATAGATAATTTAAGAAACTTTCTCCAAGTCATGTAGTAAGTGGGAAAGCTGGAATCTAAGAAATCTGAAGAAAAAACAGGTGAACTACGACTATTTAAAGTACTCATACAAGAAGAGAAAGTGACTAGTTAAGAAGTCCAAGACCAGTGCAATCTTGTCCACCTGAATAAGGACTGGGTAGTAGTAAAACCTACATTTGTAGATTTAACATGTGTGCCTAAAAAACACAACTGGTGGAGATACTTGAACACAGATCAAAGTGGGGGAAAGGTACTGATAATGGTGGGTATGGGAGATCATAGCAAGGGGATTCCCAGACATGGTAGAACTTTAGAAATGTTGGTTAGAACAGCAAGGGTGAGATCCAGGAATATGGTGTTCAAGCAAGAAAATTAGAACATAATAAATGGATGACCAAGAATATAGCAAGTCTGATGTGATATAAAACTGAGGTCTATCTATCTATCTATCTATTTCTCCAGTTGACTAATGTTCTTATTATCGTCTGATTTCCAGGTAGGGATTTTTTATTTCATGGGGTCATGGTTGAATATAAGGGTATTGGTTTAGTGGTCACATCTGCTAAGTTTAAAAAGACCAAGGGACAAGGAGCCAGCTTATATGTCATTAGAACTAATAGTCATTGCTCTATGGCCTCTGTCACTTAAGTTAACAAATATATCATTAAAACAGTCACCTTTCAGGCAGAAAATGACAGATTATTGCTTTTGTGGTCCCATTTCCATGTTCTGGGTTCTGTTTCTTGTCCCTGCAATTCTATTGTTCACAGAAGGGGTAGATTTTTTTTGCCTTTGACTTAGATAGGCTCAAGATTTTATTTAATATAACTGTTCAAAACCATAATTAAATATTTATATCTTGCCAGATAAGCTCATAGGAATGCTCTCCTTAAAATAAATTTATTTGGATACTAGGAAGTTATATTACTATTTAATATAAATAATTGAGAAAAAATTTATACACTGACATAAATAACATGCCTACAGTATACACTGTTTATATTTACTGCTGTAATGTAGTATATGAAAAATAATGAAACTGGAGACTACAGAAGCACATATAACAGGTTATTGGAAAAAGATGAACAAAAGGAAAAGTAAGCTGAAGTCAACTAAAAATTAAAATAATATTTGGAAGTAGTCAATGGAGGCTGAGGAGAAGGTGGAAGCCCGCTTACCTCATTACACTGAGACTCTGCAGCTCGTGGCTCCTTCTCGTTGTGTGTGTATGAGTGTGTTCACATGTGCTCAACTACACATCAACAACACAGTAAAAGAAAGTTCAATGAAGTTGGTAAAAGAACGAACAGTTTAGAACTGGAGGAGTTATTCAAAATTATGTAGTCTTCCTCGCTTATCATTTTGAGGACAGGATAACCCGGGCAATTTAAATGTGTAAAATAAGAGAGTTTTGGAAGTGCCAACAACAATCAATTTGGGCAAATGCTACAGAAGTTTCCAGGAAGAAATGAACAAAAACTAATGAGATCAGGTGGAAGTTTTTTGAACTTCATGGGGAAAAATACTGTGTTAATGAAATTACGGCAGTCATGAGTCTGAATTTCAATGGTTCCAATTTAAAAATGAGTCTTAGAAAGATGCTGTACCAGGATAAGATGGGCAAAGAGAAGTGACAGGTGGTGCTGTGGTTGAAGACATGATGAGAAAGAAAGTGGCAGGCTTTGAGGCAATGACCTGAGAGTGGTTTAAAGGACATGTTTGCTGTGATTCATTCCTGGACATTGGGCATCCAACATGGAAACATTTTAATTAGAGAATCTTTATGCAGGGATCTGTCTTGGAAACTTAATAGGAAGCAGCTAGTTTTGATTATCTGACAGTGTTTTTCTCATTTAAAAGGGCATTTAACCCAAAGAACAATCTCTCTAGCAAGTCTGAAAAGCCTCTATTGGAAGAGAAAAAAAGAAAAAAAATACAGAAATGTATAGTGCTAAGTAGTGCTAATACACTGTCCTTTAGTTTCTCATTATTTTTCATACGCTCAGATTAGAATTCAATCTAGGAATTCAGGAATATCACACACACACAAACACACACACATACACACACACAGATTTTTGTCAGTGTTTGTTAGTGGTCCAAACAAAAAGGAAAAAAAAAGATTTAAATTTAGTAAGCCAAAATGACTATTTTTTCTCATTTTCTTATTAACAATTGTGTCCTAAAATTTTGCAAAGGATAAAAAGACAAAAATGGTTAAACTTTAATATAATGAAAATTAATGAAATACACTGTAATGTGTTTCAAAGGTAAATTCTTCACGTTTGTGAAGAAGAATCAGCTACCACATAGCTAATGATAGGCCGTTTCCTTTTCTTTTCTTTTTCTGTCCAGTAAGTGGGAAAATTGTTTAAGATATTTATGGCAAAACTTCAAAGCTTCTTCCAAGCTAGCAGCAGTCTAAAGGAAAGTCAATAAATTCATGAATTCCAAGTGGCACTTATTACCTAGTGTTCACAAACATAATTGAACATGGGAAATGTAGTTTCCTAACACAGAGCTCAGTGGAAGAATACTCTTTCAATAACAGTTAATAACAAAATTTTGGTGATATAGACCTGGAAAATTAGCAAGTACAAAAACAGAGAATCTAACAGCTACACACAAGAGAAATCTGAAAAGCTGATAAGAAAGAATTAGCCTAAGAAAATAGCTGAGCGTCAGAAGCAAACGAGAAGAGGGCAGCGCTCCACTCACAGAAGACAATGCCATCTCATCCTTCATACTTCGGGTAACCTAATATAGCAAGATGTAAACTGCTCAGAGCAACTGCTCCTTTCACATAAGGGGTTTGGAAGACATCGTGCTGTTCCTTCAACTAAGAGGGTCAACATGCAGAATTCCGGGTGAGCAAAGTAATACATATGTATCAAGGCTAAAATAGTTGTGCTTTCAGAATATGAATCGTCACTCCTAACTAATTATATTCTTCCACAATTCATTTTGCAACAAATAAATATATGAAATGTTTAATTGCTTGTTCAACACAATTTTCTCTTTGCTCTGTACTGTTAGTGGAAAAATTGACTTTTATATGCATAGTTTTATTGACTTCCTGTTCATACCTACATAGGTAAATGGACAGTTAATTATTGGGTTTTCTGAAATTTGGCTTTGTGTTTCTTAGAAGGTACGACTTTATTCTGCAAAGGCATAGGTATTGGTCTCTTAGCATGCTCCAAAAAGAAGATTAACTAAGAAACAAGTTCTTAATTAAGTAATTTTGTTTGAGTAATGATAATAGCTAGCACTTGTGAAATTTCTGTCTTTGTCCCTCCCAAGCACCATTATTTTACTTGATCCTCACAGTGGTGTTGTGAGGGGTATAGAAATGATTTTATTGCTCACATTTTACCCAGAAGGAAATGGGAGCTAGAAATGTCAAGCAACTGACCTATGTACACAGATGAGGAACTGATCTGGACTTGTATCCAGATGTCCTGACTTTAAGCCTAAGGAAAGACTGAATGTGGGTCTGAACTATCTTTGTTTCTTGAAAAAATACAGCCTGCTGATGTTATTCAGAGCCTTATAAAGAAACTTCCCAAAGGGGCTCCCAAATTTGCAAATTTATAGCTGAATCTGTTTTGCTTATCTCATGCCTCACTTTACACTTGGCCTAGCAGCTCAATGATCAAAATTTTCCCACTTGCTATGGTCCTCTCTCTGCATTCCTAGGCTTTCAGGTTTGAAGTGCATCTATATATCCTGATGAATTCTTATTTCTAGATTTTGGTTCTGCCCATCTGGAATATTAATTCCAGAGATAGAGTTAAAAATAATAATCCCTTAATTGGTTGGACCATTCCCTTTGTGCTGTGTCTCTTTTTTCCCCCTTCCTTTCAGAGGGAACACACATGAATACTTTCTGACCTTATAGGAAGGCATCCAACCTGTCTCATATAATGAATATAAATATTTCTGAATGATAACTAGTTGACTTTGGCATTCAAGATCATTTTATTTTGTATAGCATAATTTTAACTGTTCATCTAAATCACTTTCTTTAGCCAGAGATTGCTCTATACAGTAAGACTTTGGGAGCACATGATTCATGCCAGAAGTCTCGTAATATTTAGGAAATGCTGTACATATGTTATGGAAGTACATAGCCATGATTATAATGGTATCAAAGGTAGGTAGTTATAAAGTACCCCTAATAAAAGGGCAAAGAGCAGAGTCAAAAGTCAGAAGAAGAGAATTAGGACAATAACCCAGAATAGTAAATTCATAGTGAGAAGTCAAGGATCTAGATGCCGAACCTATGGTATGTACGTTATTGTGTTTTTCATTTAAAACAAAATATGTTACTGTGCAGTTCTGAAGAAAAACCTCAGTATTCAGGATTAATTCCTGGCTAAAGTTAGCTAGATTTATGTTAAGAAGTACCAAGGACAAAATATTAGCTCATTAATAGTATCATCCTTCCTCAGTGTCATACAACACTGGACATTGCTCTTTACAGAAACTGTATTTTTGAGGTTATTATAACTAATTAACACTATAGGAGAAATAATATGAACTGAATATATCAAATATATATAGTACATGTAGCTTCTCAAAGCATAAGCCTGTAGTTCAGAAAATTACAGGTAGAGTCCCAACTTTGAGATACACACTTAAATCAATACCGTAAGTTAAAATTAGGGTATAACATAGTTTACTCTAAAATAAAAACCTATATCATTTCTTAGTACAGCAAATCATAAGTCTTTTCTTTATTGGAAAAAAAGTCTTTAGTTCACAAAAAGTGAATTGTGTATCATGTACTATATTGTGTTTCCATCATTTTAAAATGTATTTCTGCTAGTTCATGTAAATGGTTTAAACATACAAACCAATGACATAGTGATGCTATATGACAGCATACCTTGAATACATCTTTGACATATTCTCATGCTTTAACTCTCTATGGCAGAAAGCATCAAGGAATCATTGTTTTCTATTTTAGACAAACATGAACTAAAAACAGAGAAACTTTTTTAAAAGACTGCCATCTATTATATGCTGTCTGTGCATTATAATGGAAATTTCCAACATGGCATATTCAAATATTTGTTATAGGTGTTGGCAGCAATAAGAACAAAATAAACACAAGACATATTACACTGTATCTATTTAATACATGCTATTTTTGTTGTATGTGTGGATCTTAAGAAATCATTCTTACTGCCAGTCATTAGTTTTTCCCTGTCAGATTCTGGAAAAGCTAAGGCATCCACAGAATTTTGCCCACACTTTGCCTTCACCATGAATATTTAGTAGGTCTAGATTTATAGCTAGACCTACATCAAAATTCTACTAATTGGAACAAAAAGTCACACAAATAATAAGCACGGCTATTGTTTATACAGACGATAGAAGTTTTCAGTGGAACTGAGAAGGACATTTCAGAGGCCATGAATATGCCCATCCTTTCATCCCAGGTTGACTGGAAAAAACTCAATGTACAAAGCAGGCAAAAACAAGATACGAGGTGAAGTTCCTAAAGACAGCTGTGGAGTGTGTAAAGGCCTTAGCTAGCTGAGGCAGAGAAGCCAAATAAAGGCTTGAATTTAAAGGTCTGTCCTATAAAGTCTGTTTTAGTAATGAATTCTTGACATTATACCCTGACAAAGAATGCTTAGACAGTTTAATGAGTTTGTGGAAAATACTGCTTATTTTAGATTCTTTTTATTAACAAATAGTTATTAAACCACACGAGCCACAAATAAAGCTAATTAGGCTAAGAAAATAACAGTTGGGTTTAAATTCCTGGCCAAACGTGCTTCTAAAAAGCAAAATGGTCGAGAAAAACAATTACTAAAGTTTGCAGCTCTACCTGGTACTGAAAGCCTGCTGTAAAATTTATAAAAAGTTAATTTTAATACTTGTTGTGTTTTGTATTTTGAGAGAACATCATGGGGGCATGCCCAAAACTTGTCCTACAGACTAGGAAACCAAATAAAAAGAATGCATAATTCTCTCAATTAAGTTTCTAACTCATTCCAAAATTGAGACATTTAAAATCAGATCACTTATGCCAAAATGGACATTTTTCAGATCATTTCTGGCATCTAGGGAAACAATATGGGTTGCTATTACTTCACTAGGGAAAACACCATTGAATTTACAGGAATAGTGCCTCGGTTCACAAATGCTTCTGTTTGCAGACAGTTCTGTTCCCAAATTTTGCTTTCGTTCTTGAACTCTGCATCCGATAACCAACACAACCATGACCATCTTCCATGCACGAACATGAACATGGTCATCTTTCCCTGCATCATGGAACAAATTAAATTCTTTTTTTAAATTTAATTTTAAAGGGAATAAAACAGCAATAAAAATGAATCAAAACAGTGATAAGACACTAGGAAATCTACAATAGTTACTATATTACTTAGTGTTGTCTTCTAAATAGTTGCTTGGGTTTAATATTGCAAAGTCAAACAAATAATAAAGTTCCTCCAAATCAGCAGGTTGCTCAGGGGAGGGGAGGGGGAATGCTGTCCCCTCTCCCCAGCCCATGTGCTCACTGGCTCACAGGTGAAAGCTTAGCTTCCTTCCTTCCTTGTTCTCCCGGACCTGTGCCCTGACTGGATCACAGGTGTGGGAAAAATGAAATTCTTGAACTGAGGTACTACTGCATGAAGAGAGACTAATGATGACAGCACAGGTATTTATAAAAGACTTAGCACTGATGCACAGTGCTCAGTAAAGTGTGTGCTTCCCCTACTTTACCAACCTGGACACACAGGTCTTTAATCTGACTTTTCAAGGTTTTCAGTGTTCTGTTGGCCCTTGTTCTCCTTCCTCATCCACGGAGCCCAAGCAAATAGAGTCCAGCTATTTGGCTTTATCTTTTTACTTCTCAACAACTTTATGGTTATCATTGCTCCTTGATTGGTAGTTCACTAGAATATTCTTTGTTTCTTCTCTATTTCTCTCTCTCTCTCTCTCTCTCTCTCTCTCTCTCTCTTTCTCTCTCTCTCTCTCTCCTAATTTAGTATGGAATCTTTGGTCTAAGTAGTGCATATCCCTTATATCTCTTTCTCAGTGAAAACTTTGACTTCCCACATGGACCACGGCTTCAGTGTTGCTTCCTTCTTGTCTGCTCGTAGCTGTGCTGTTTTAGATGAGCAACTATCTTGCCCTCCTCCCACTACTCAGCATACACAGACACAGACACAGACACAGACATGCACACAGGGAAGTATGGACATTTCAGGCAATTTGTGATAAGCCTAGCCTTTCACCTGGGTTCTGAATCAATTATCAGCACTCATCTGCTCTGTCTGCACCCTCTGGTGTGTGTGATTTGCTGTACCATTTCATGGTGACCCTGTTGCTTTATAAAAATAGGCTCCATAGCAGTGTTCAGGACCGGAACTCCGTAGTCATATGGACCTGCAATTCTTGAGCAGCATGACCTTGGGCAAGTTGCTTGATGTCTTTGAGTTTCTTTTTCCCAATTTTTAAGTGTTAATGTGAAGACTTAGAGGTGTCTATTTATGACCCTTATCATTCCTGGCTTATAAGAGTCACTTAATATGTGTATACTCTCATTGTTATTTATCTACAGTAGCCCAAAAGATATGGTTCCTTGTTAGGTACCTGGCAAATGTTAAATTCATTTAATTGTTGTTGCTTTAGCTATTTATGTTTCTGTTTGTAGTTTTATGGATGTATAAGCCTGCTGCAAGCATGATTCTTCAAGTGGATAAGTGCTCTATAAACTCCCACAAAGTATTTACTACTGAACTTTCTTGTGAATGTCTAAGAAAACTTTTGCTAGTTTATAAATTCTGTGGGCATTGCTTAAAAATAAGAATAGTTTTTGAGGCTGTGTGTCGTTCAGAGATTATATAATAGCTCACTTTACTTGGAAACATCAAGGATAGCAATTTCTTGCTGCATATTCTGTTCCATTAACATGGGTTTCTGGTAACTGAAAGTTAAAATTCTGTATTTCAGTATCTTATAATTTGACCACCCCACCTGCACTCATAGAGTGTACATTCACAGTGATACAACTAAAAGAGATTATTTTGTCAATGCCTCTCATTAACTTACAACGAAAGAAAACATGTAACTGCTTCTGGCAATGATGGAATAGAAAATTGTGAACCAAATCTACTGGGAATAACTAGGAATCCTGGATGCCATGTAAACAAACTGTGTAATGGAATTATAGACCAATAAATACAGTGTAAATCTGTTTGGACAATAACTACTGGATAAGAGAAAAATACACCAAGCATTTTATACCACTCTTTTGCTTTGATCTGGTTACTGATTATTAAGAGCCTGAAGGGCTAAGTGTATCTTTCTATAGATTTACAGGACCAGAAGTACAAAAATTGAAGTTCAGAGACTTGGAGGAGTCCTGTTAAGGTAATTCAGCAATAAATCACTTTTCTTAAGGACTGGAATTAAATTTAAATTTTATCAATCATTAGATGGAGATGATTTTCCTTAGATTAAACATATATAAGACATAAAGGTAAACTCTTCACTAGCAGAAATAGACAATTTTAATTTAGTTCTATAATTTCACATTTACTGCTATTGCATTTACCCAACAATAATGAGGAACACACGTGAAAACGAGATCTAAATTGGAAAGCTTATAAAAACACTAAAATTGACTTATAGGAAATCCAGATTTTTTTCATATAGCAGGGCAATATTTTTTAAAAAAATCAGAATACACATTGGTGCATTCAGGCTGCTACCACAGAATATTTTAGGTGAAGTAGCATGTAAACAATAAAAATATGGTCCTCATGGTTCTGGAAGTTGGAGGGTCAAGCCGAAGTCCCAAGAGATTCTATGTCTGCATGCGGAAGCAGATGGAACCCAGGCTGCTGGGGGTGGTGGCAGCCGTTCATCGTACTCACGTATCACCACTGAATCAACACTGGTGAGACACTGAGAGCTGAGGTGTGACCTGTTTATCAAGGTTAAAAACAAGAATATTCCCTTGGTATGAAAAATAAAATCTTTCGTATCTGGTAACTCTTGCTGATAAATTTATGAAACTAGCTCCAGAGAAAAGATTAATTTGAGTAATAAATTGTGAATGCCCCAAAATAGTTCTTTCTTCAACAACAACTTCTAGAATCAATCACAATACTTGAAAACTCCTCTTGGATTTATTTCTTAGGTTTCAAGTAAGATTTCTCATAAATTGTAAATACCCTTGGAGAAGATAATGAGTAATTCATTTATACTGAAATGTTAATTCTTCATGCGATTTCATATTCTTCAAAATGACCCCTTTTAGAAGATTCTTTATACTCCCTGGTCCCTGAAAAAAAGACTCTTTTCCAAGTGTGGAGATAGTGAAAGAATTGTGGAGTGCTGTACAAAGTACAGGATAGGTAAAAGATAGTGGTTTCTAGTCAAGAAAATTCAAGTTCAAACCAGCTCTAAAATATTTTGTTTCTATGATTTTTCACAGATTGTCAGCCACAGTATATATAAAAATGAAAAAAACACTATTAGATTGTGTACATGAGTGTGTGTGTGAAAAGCAATTTAACAAACAAAACTCACAAGCCTCATATGCCTAGTAAAGGGTTTGGTTTCAGATACTTCCCCAATATAGGAAATTTCCTATAATGAAGAAAGAAATTAAGCTGGCATTATTTCTAAAGAAAAAGATTCAATACTAAATCTGAAAATGAGACATGCAATGTACTAGTAATTTATCCTAGAAAGTGGAAGAAGCTTATGCTAACAGAATTCTGAAGAAATGTTGCCCCTGGAGATGTTGTAAGTATTAAAGAAGGCAAAACAATAAAGAAAAATGTTAAAAAGTATCTGTTGGCAAATTAATATTAGACTTCTGATAAAAAGGTGAACTAAACAGCCTGGGTAAACATGTTGACATGATGAGTGCAAAAAACCAGGAATGCAATAACATTGGAAAAGACTTGAGGGATTGGATGCCATCCAATTAATTAGCTGAAATGCATGCTTGTGTGATTTCACATCACACAAGGGACTCTTCCCACATGATGATGAGAATGCACTGGAACACCTCATTTAGCACGCAGTCTCTCAATACTGACAGACCATAGCTGCCACAATCCATGAGGCTCTTGAGGTTCTTGGGGTGAAGGACCGTGAAAGGATGAGAAAATAAAGAAGAGACAAAGCTGGGGTCAGGTGGAGCCCTTATCCTCCTGATGGGAGGAAAGGAACTGCTCAACCACTGTAGCACCTTTATTTACACCCTCCAAAGAAGAATGTCAATTTCAACCCCACTGCCTAGCAACTTGTTTTCCTAACTGACCTGGGCCCCTTGCCTTCTTGGTTCTGGCACAGCTTGTTTGCATGGCTTGCTTTGAGCTCTCTGTATTTTCAGGGATGGTCTCATTTTAGCCCCATATATGTGATCAATCTCCAGCTTCAACCCCTCCCTACACATAGCCATCAAATCCAGTGATTAAATATCTTACTAGGATGGTCTTTGTTGAAGAAATTAGCTCAATATCTAGACTGAGATGGGGATAACCTACTACAAATCAATACAAATTATTAGAGCATGAATGACAATTACTTAATGAGAAAATCACCACTCAGTCTTCTGACTTCAGAGTCCTGTTCTGATTCCCTGAAGTAAAAACTGTGGGTAAGATGATGAGACTAATGTAGCAGTCTTTTCTGTTCTATTCCACCATGATCTGCTGAATTTCCTGACATGAACCTTGAACTTGAGACTATGGGCCTGGATTCTTCTGCCCACAACCCTTCTTCCTTCACGAACTATGTCTGTTTGGTTTCAAGTTACTACCCTGAGGTACTATCCTCCACCACATCAAAGTATTGATTGTTGCTTAAATGAATTCCAAAATTTCCTCATTTTTTTTTGTCTTTTTCATTGTGTTCCTTTAAACACGTTTTTTTTCCCTTTAAACACTTTTTTTTCAATTCCTCTTCACTACTTGCCATTTTCCAGTTTAACTCTCCAGATCCCCTCTGCACACTGCTCAGTGACTGGGAGGCCACCATCTTGGAAGGCATCATTTGGTCCAGCTTCTAATTGGGTTCAACTGGTTGGAGTTATTGACATGAGATCTAAGAAAGGAATGGGAAAGAGATAAAGTTTTTTTTTTTCTGCCCAAAGCCAGCACTCCAGTACTACAATAGTCTTCTCTGTGAGTTACAGCTACGACTTTCTCACCATGCCACTTCTGACGTAAGGAAAGTAATGATATTGTACACTTGTTGTTCCCCAAATGTCAAATCATCCCTTTTTTACTCCCTCAAACTTGTTTGCTCATTTTTAATTGTGTTTATCTTAGACTTTTTTTTTTTTGGCACTGGGGATTGAACTCACAACCTCACACCTGCCAGACAAGTGCTTAAGCCACTGAGCCAAATTCCCAGCCCTTATATTAGACTTTCTTTAATCTCCTTTTTTGAGAGTGGCATTAGTGCCTCCCTCCATATGTGAAATCTTTGTCAGTTCCTCTATTTGGAATTGATACCCACCTCCTTTGTGCTTTTGGCATAATTCTAATAGCTATTGCAGGAAGCATAGAATCTCAGACAACAGGCTGTCATACACACACACACAAAATTTTTCTGTAAATAAACTTGACTTTGATTTTCTTATTCTAACTTGATGAAAGAAATTTAATCATCGATTTGAAATCATTAGGCTCTCAAAGCAGCATCAGATTTAAGTGGAGTTAGAGTAGATCAGGGACGCTGGCAAGGCGATGTATGCTCAGCCACCAGTTTGTCATGCACATCTGTAATGGCCATGGTGGTGCCAGGTCTGCAGATCTCTTCAGAGAAATTCGTGTTGCTCCAGCTGCTGAGTTTACTGTCGGGAGAGCTTTCAGCTGATGCCACATTACTGAAGGTTATGACCTTTCTGAGACTGTACATATTCTGTGATAATACTGTGTCAAGGCTCAGCTGCTTTGGTCAAGTGCATAAAAGTTTGAAAGACTTGTTTAATTTCAGCAACTATAAGTTTAGCCAAGGTTTTGCTTGATCATCCATCAAAGCTCTGTTTCTCCCTTTTTCCTGACCAATTGCTACACCTTCCTTTCACAATGTCGAGCCTCAGGACACTTTCAGTAAACTTCCTGCAAGATAAACTGTATTTCAGAGTCTTCTTGGCAGGGATCACAACCTGCAGTTGTATCTTTGGTCATACCTGCTTTTCAGCAACCATCTGTTTCTCTCTGTACTCTGGCTCACTCAGATTTGCTCCTCTCCTTCCATTTGTGCTCCCTTCATTAGTTACCTGTTGCTGTTTAACAATGTTGCCATAAGTGGAGCACCTTTAAACAACTCCTTTTTACCATGCAGTATTTTCCATGGATCAAGAAAAGTATTAAATGGCTCATCTGAGCCTTCAGAAGGCTGCAAACAAGGTGGTCACAGAGCTATAACCTCAAGTAAGCCTCGAATGGAAGAGTCACTTCCAAGCTTATGTGCTTTGTGGTAATATTTATGCCCCTGTAGACTGCTGAATAGTCTTGCTCACTGTCATGTAGAGGCCACCCTCAGGTCCTTAGAGTGTGAACTTTCTTTGTAGTCTCTTGCTTCTTCATAACTAGTAAGAAAAGTAATTCCCTGGCAAGACGGATTTTAATCTTCCGTTACCAATGTGGCATCCATCACATTTGCTGGACCCCGTTGATTAGAAGCAACTCATAGTTCCTGCTCACATTCACAGGCAGTGGAGCAGAGGGTGAGAACAACAAGGAGGCAGGTGTCATGGGCATCACACTGGAGTCTGTTGACTACTCTCTAGTATCTGTAAGGTTCTGTATGGTTTCATCTGTCTAGATGCTCAAGCAGCTTTTCTTCACCTGGGATCTTGTTATCTTTCTGGGAAGTTTCCGTGGAGGACATGGGCGAAGACATTTCTCTCTCGGGTCAAGAAATTCTTGTTTCATTGATATGGCAGCCCTGTGAAACAGAAAATGAAAGCATAATAGGGAAATGGGGAGAACTCAGAAAATTTGCTGAAGTAGAGAGGTGGGAGAAAGTGATCGCCTAGTTACGGACACGCGGTAAATGAATGATCTTCCTTCATGTTTGCAGAAAGAGAATAGGAGAGGTAGTACAGACGGGTAAGGAGGGAGGAAGATGGATAAGGACAAAATTGATAATGTCAAGCTGTGCATTCCCCTGTCCACAAATGCTAGGGGAGTCCAAGAGTTGCACTGAAAGACGGCTGACTTTTAAACAAGTACTTCAGTAACAGAACCTCAAATTTTCTCCATTAGAATCTAAATCACTTAGCTTAAAATAGATTTCCAAATCTGTGAGATAGAATAGTAAATTCTCTGGGTTGGTTTGAAACAGGGAAACTTTGAAATACTACTTATTAGGTTGAAAAGAAACTGATTCTTACATTATCTCATAAGCATAAGAAAGCACCTCCACCATACCTTCTTGCAAAATTCTAAGAGTCAATGTTCTGTGGCCAAATCCTGAGCGTAAAGTGCACAGTTTTGCTTAAAGGTAGCTTTCAGGCTCCAGTATTTATTGCTAAGACTATAGGACTAAGCATCAGTGAATTAGGCCTTAACCTGCCCAGCTGTGGTGGAGGCTGCCAGAGAATTTTTGGGCTCCAAATAGCCTCTAGCATTGCCCCATCAGCAGCTTGCTTTTCATGTTCAGAAGTTCTTTCTAAATTGATTAAAATTATAACTGATGTTAACAGTGTATCAGCAGGATGCTTCAAAATCTGCACATACCTGAAAGGAATTCCAAGCATATTATCAACAAAACTCATGAAACTTATTCCAATGCATTGAATATGTTCTGTGATATTCTTGTGCTGTATAATAATAATGTATAAAAGTGTAAACATCAGTTATAAGATGACTGGGTAGGAATAAAGAACTAACCATATTTTAAGCATCTCATGAACTTAGAACTATAAGTTACATTTCACTTGGTCCATTTTATTATATTTTCATAACCACCTTATGATATATATAGTCAAACTCCCATTTTCAAGATGAGAAATCTGGTACCTAGTAAAAGTTAATAATTGTTACTGTCACAAAACTGTTGGATTGCCCCAAGAATTAGACCCAAGTCTATGTCCCATAGAGTATGTTTTACTATCTGCCATCAACCTCCTAAAATTAGAAACACATTTGTATTACTTGGAGCAGTATTTCTGGGGGCAGTTGCAAAATTCAAAATCACAGAAAGTGAAGATATGTGTGCTCCCAAATATTGTCTTCATCCAAAAAGAGATGTCTAGAGGAATCAATCTTCTTCTTCTGCCCAGTAATTTCCCATCTCCAATTTGAATGCAGTAGCCCCACAAATGGACTCTGTAAAATAGGTCGTATCCCTCTTGTTTCTTCTTACAGAAAGGTAACAAGCTGATGGGCTCCAAACTATTAAAAAACAATTGCTCGATAAACACTGTGCCCTAGATGTAATCATCTGTGTAATTCTGAGAACACTGAAAGAGAAAGCCTGAGGACTGCGCATGTGAAACTAATACCCACGATTGCCAGTAGAATCTTACCTAGAAGTAGATCACCCTTGCATTTCACCGTAAGATAATATAATACATCAGGAAGGAATTAAATTCAACTGTGCAAAAATAAGTAATAAAATTTTATATGTAATGGATTAATGGAAATTTACTATAGTTACAATCTTTCAAGTAGAAGTGTTTGGAGAATATAGCACATGGAGTATCTTTTGGCAATGTAACTATGATAATTTCTATTATTATTCCTAAACATGTTACGTATAGAGATAGATGAGTCCAAGAAAGCTGGCTTTGCACTTTGTAACTACTAAAGCAAACCTTTTGTGAACGCGAGATATGTAGAAGTACAAACATGACTTTTTGAATTAGACAATTCTTGGGAATTAGATGATGCCTGTGAATTAGACATCAAAGGAAATGATTTATTTTCTGAAATCCATGATTTAGAAATGCATATACCTTAAATTACAGAGAGATAAGATTTTTAGTTTCAAGGACTTTTTGAAAAATTCTTACTAGCACTTCCCTTCTCATTAGCAATTCTGACCAAATCTCCAAGTTGCTCTCATATTGAAATTTCTAGAGATGAGAGAAATCATCAGGCGCAGGGACACTGTGAAACAGGCACAGCGAAGTCATTTAATACTGTACTCAGATTTTGTTTTTCAGAGAGGAAATATGGCTTGGTGGCCTCTGTGAATGGTTGAATGCCTCAAGAAGGAAAAATAGACAACAGAGACTGTAAGCTAGAACGTATGTTGATTGGAGCTTTTAAAAACATTGAGTGCAATGTAGATAAGGTGTTTAGAAATGCTGTGCTTATGAGGGAAAACAGCAAGGAGGTGACTTGTTGCTTTCCTTTTATACTTTTATGTTTTCTTTTTCCTCCATCTAATTGGTTGCTCTTTTCAACCAAGTCCTTTCCTCAACTCCTTCCCCTAACACTGTGATGGCTTTTTACTTATTCTTTGGTTGGATTTCCAAAAAAAACCAAAACAAAACAAAACAAAAAAAAGACACTTCGACAGTTAACTTTTCTTTCCAGAGTTCTTTCCGAGTTTGAAGCACTTTGGTTTGTCCTTCATAAATAGTTACATGAAGATCAAATGTTTTCTAATACCTGACATTTCTCTTTTCTTCATTAGAGAAATATTGCCATATAGACTTACCTTTTTTAAATACGCCGACATTTATAGACTCCGCTTATCTTTGTATTTGTACTTACCTTGTCACCAAACTTTCATATCTCTTATTTATTCTCTCATTGATATGAATTGCTGTAATCTATTGTTTGAGTTGACTTTTCATTCAAGAGTATAATCATGAGTTCATTAAGTGGTTGACTGCTCGTAGCCTTTATAGTCATCTCCCCCAACCTAACATTATTATTGCAAGAAAACTTTCCAGCAAGCAGAACTGTGTTATCCTAGTGAAATATGTCACCATGAGAATGCAGCATGATAGAGCGAGAAATAGCATACTTCATCAGCAGGAGCATTGAATCTCCTTGATGATGTCCATAACAGCATAGGCCTTACCTTGGTAACAGCAGGTAGACATGGTAACTACCTGCTGAATGGGCAAAAATGACAGGAAAAATTCTTATGGGAAAACTACAATCTGCTCCTTAATTGTGCAAATTTGATTTTTTCTTTATATATTCCCAAGAACACAGTATTTCTATTTTAACTCATTAAGTAATGGACAATTGTAAGAGAGATATACAAGCAAAAATATTTTTAATAGGTTGACCACAAAGTGTGAAATGTATTCTTTTGTGTGTGATACTGAGGGTCATATGTAAGACCTTCATACCAAGTTTTTCTCCCAACTGTTTTTATTTATGTATTTATTTTAGAGACAGGGTCTTTCTACGTTTCCCAGACTGGGCTTAAATTTCCCACCTTCCTGGTACGGCGTCCCAGAGTATTAAGATGACAGGTACGCACCACTCTACCTGGTCTAAAAAATACATTTTTAGCATAAGGATTATTTTTCCATGATTCTATGTGTCCTTCAGAACATATCTAGTCAATCTATGAAACTTCTTAATGAATTTTTTATGAAGGAATTCACATGATTAAATGATTAGTACATAATTTCAATTGCAGCACTTCTTTTAGAGAATTATGCTGTATTAGAAAAGGAGACGTCTTCCTAACATGGGTGGAGTTAATGTGAAATATCATCCATCCTTTTGTGAGCACTAGGTACTATACTATTCTTGAGGTCCTGAGCATAGAGAGCTATATGAAGAGAAAGAGAAAATAATATGAGCGATACCACAGGATAGGGACACAAAGCAAGTAGGCAAAACTTTCCCCTTGCTAGAAAGAGCATGAGCCAAACTGCAGTAACCAAATAATTGCAGGTTCCTATTTTCACAGTGCTTTTTACCCTACTGTCTGGCCTCCAACATTGTAAGAGCTGTAAGAGAGATGATTACAGTATTTTCAGTGTCATTGCTGCCATGGTAAAGGTCAGTATGAAATTACATAGAATGGGGACTCTAAGCCTGTAAAGAAACTCTGTGTTTTCGATGAAAATTTATTTCCTACAGAGGAACATTGGGGGAAATTGTGTCTTGTTTGGCATTTTGTATTGGCTCGAAGAATTAGGATGGAATTTTTGCTTACACCTTGTATTTAGCACCTGATCCTTATGTCTGAGGAGCAGACCAGAGGCAAAGTGAACCAAAGAAGACTTCCAAGTTTTCAGCTGTTTTGCAATTAGTGAAGAATCAAATATGTCACCCATTTGCAGCTTCAGAGTTGGGGGTACAGGGAGAGCACTTGCATTTGAGAATTATTAAAGGGTAGCAAGACATAGCTGTTGTTTCACACCATCTGGTGGTATCCTGAATACCCTTACAGCTGCCGCTCCCTAGAGTCCTTGCCTTGGCATTTCTGTAAGATATGTGGTGACAGTCACTGTACTTAGTTTATAAAATAGGAAGGTAAATGCAGGGAGGAAAATGACTTCTTTAAAAACAATGACTACATTTTTAGCCAAATTCTTCTTTCCTATCTACCGTCTAAGATTTTAGATAAAATATCACATTTTCCAAAATTTGCTTTATGCAATCTGAGGCCTGAATTATGTAATTGTGTATATGAATAGCACAGCTCCTGCGGAGTCTATGAATCTATTGCTTTAGGCCTGACTCAGCTGTGGCAATCAGATAGGTGTGAGGCACACTCAGAGTTTGAAATGGGTGTTTAGGGCTCAATATCTGATTAATATCTGTAGATAGTATGTGGCTAGTTACAGAGGAAAGCTAGCAAGAGAAAGTTTTAATTTTCTAGTGTTATAAGTTGTAATTAAGGAGGGGATGAGTAAAACCATTGATTGTGCATGCTGTTTTCAAAGTCTTTTTAAAAATTAGATCAGCAAATTATAGTCAAATTGCTTTAGAAACAGTTAATCACTGAATCTTTCACTTCACTGAAGAGACACTAAAAGCTACATAGTTCCTTAATAACAAAAGTACTATACTTTTCTTCTTGTCATACTTCTTTCTTTGTTAGAGATTGTTTATTACTTTTTCTTTAAAATCCTATCTTGACCCTCTCTCTCCTTTTGACTTTTAGCCTCTAATTTAATCAATTATACCTTTTGCCATTGAAATTTTCAGTTCTCTACATGATATGGCCATCCATTTTAGGAAAGTATTTTTAAAATTTATCTGGTAGATTAGGTATATTTTTAAGAATAAAGAACCAAAGGATAATTTATTTAACTTTCAAATAAAGAGATACAAAAATAAAAATGAAAAAAATCAAAACTGATTTTTCATATAAAGACTTCAATGAATTGTCAAAGGCAAACTACAATACATGGAGAATTAAGAAAGTAATTTGAAGTCTCTTTTATTAATAGATACACCAATTTCATTACAACAACGGGCTAAAATTTACAAGGGTTAAAACATTCTGATTTATCCTTTTAATTGGATGTTATCTATAATAAGGTATAACTTAATTTTCATCATAAAAGTAATGATTAATCTGTAAGTAGAATTAATTATTAAGAGGAATAGAAATTACTTACTTAAGAAATGTTAAAATTTTTATTTTAAGAATTTTAAATATATAGTTTAAAACTGGAGACAAGTAGGGGAAAAAGATCCAAATTAATGCATGTTTTCTTTTTAATATTTTAATAACAAATGCCGTCATTTCATGGTAGTCATTTCTATTAAGGAACACAGAGTATTTTAAATATATTTTAGTAATATTTTAAGCCTTAAATATTAACACAAGCCTTTTAAATTAATCTCTATTAAAAGATTTCGCTAACCTGGGTAAATGGCAATAATAAAGAAAAAATATGTTTATGCACTATCACAGCTCAACAATTCTTAGCTGCAATCACTGAGTTTTCTTAAATGAAAATGTTCATCTTATTTGAAATTTTTCAATAGGATAGGTATTTTGGAAATTTTAGAAATGTGTTAACTCACAGGTATCATTACTAACAAAAATTTTGTTGATAAAGACTTTTAATGTGAAATTTATTATTTTTCTACTAAGATATTCTCTCCATCTGAATCTTGACTTAAGCAAATTGATATTTAAACATTGTTGAATAGTCGAGTTTCATAAGCAAGTGACTGATACAAGATCAGTGGAATATTTTCATCTTCATTTTTGTTGAAATGCATTATCATGAAATTGAAAAACGTTGCACATATTCATGTGAACATGTAGTTATTTATTCAGAAAATTTCTAAGAACAGAAGCAAGGAGTTAACATTATAATTGTAAAGCATACCAGAATTTGCAAAGTGTGGCCTATTTGATCCCTTATGTCTTCTATCCCTTATCTCTGGTATACAAGGACCATTTTCTTCATTTTATAGTTGGGAAAACTGAGGCCAGGATTGCTACTCTATAATGAATGGCTAAGTATCTACATATAGCCAGTTATGACCAGGTGTGAACAGGTACAACCAGATCTTTGGCCTCATAATCCTGTGTTCATTTTCCTGAGAAGGATGAACTTGGTTAAGGAGACAAAGTATTTGTGATCTTTTTGACATTTTAGAAATCTTCATCATCAACACTCTACGCCCTCCACGATGCCTGGCGGCTGTGGTAAAAGCGCAGTATAAGTATCAACATGCTTATTTTTTCACCTATTACATGGCAGTAAATGAGAAGCTGCACAACTATTTTACTTGTCACACTCCCACAGTGATTTTTACAAGAAAATAATAGGGCAGAGAGTGTGAGATGATTTCTGAGTTTCCTTTCAACTCTCAAATTCTGTGATTCTACCCACACTGACAACAGAAAAAAATGTTCTCAAACTATACACCAAACAAATTAATCCACTTCAGACAAATGCAAGTTATGAAGCTGTCATATTTGAAACTTTATACTACTGATAGCATCATATTGGTGACAGAATTCCTGACAATCATTCTTAGATTGAGATAATTTTGGGAAAATGTTATAATTGGAATTAGCTTTGTTCTGTTGCTTTGGTAACGTTCTTGTCATTGGGACAAATTACTTGACACCTGTAAGTTAAAGAGGAGAGTTTTCTTTTGGCTCATAGTTTGTACAGGTTTCAGTCTATAATCAACTGATTCCAAGACAGGACAGCATGGGAGAGAGGTATGGCAGAGGAGAAAGAGCTCCTGGCGTTTGGCAGGCAGGAAGCAGAGAAAGAACAAGAAAGGATATATTTCCGGGCCATGATCCCAGTAATCAACCTCTTCCAAGCAGACTTCACCTCTCACCATCACGACCCATCAGTAAACTGATCTTTCACACACCAGTAATCCAGTGTCACAAACCAAGTTCCAGTCACCTCTCAAAAGCACTACCTATGAGTGCCTGAGGTTTGGGAGGACATCTAGATATAAACCATAACGCTATTCATCTGCTCAAAACCTGTCTCCTATTCCTTTATTTTCCATCTTGAAAGAGCTCCCTTTCTTTCCCTAGAGATTTATACAAATAATTGCTTTTGGGCCAAACCTTACAAGTTGACATTTGTACTTCAAAGACTCTTTCAAGGTTCCCACTGGGCAGCCCAGGAGCAGCAATGGTTAATTCGATGTGGCTTTGAGGATAGGTTTTAAGATTCATAGATTAGGAAAGAGGAGGTAAATACAGTCCTGATAGGGTCAGAAGAAAATTATAAAATGAAACAAAACAAAACAAAACAAAACAAAACAAAACAAAACAAAACAAAACAAAAGAACAGTTGAGGAAATGGAGTCCTACAGGCAAAGATGTATGGGGAAAACTGTGGTAGGGTTTAGCAGGGACTGGTTTAAAGAGATTACAAAGTAGCCAAAATAAACTTGAACATCATGAAGAGGCCACTTAGGAAGAGGCCTTTAGATTTTAGGTTGATTTTCTTTTTTTCTGCTGCCTTTGGGCAATTAGCATTTCCAGTTAGCCCTTCCCTGAACAGAAGAACCTTTACAAGTGGGAGCTCAAATTACTTCTCTATTTAAAATCCTGTTCTCACTCTTGACCTATAAACATGGATTCTAACAGAACTAGATCCTCCTTGTGGAGCTAAACCCACAATGTATCTCCATGTGCCTGTGCTGGCTTTGGCAGGTATCAGCAAGGTGAAAAATTCAAGCATCTGCTGACCTCACCTACAAACTCTAGCCTCAACCTAGTGACACTTGGTAGTGATAGCCAAAGTCCTCACATACTGCCTTTGACTGCATAAAACTGGGAAAACTTTCAGTTTCTTCCTCTTAATTCTTCAAGTGACTAGAATGAATGAACTGGAAGAAATTATTTTTAAAATATATATTTTAGCATTTTAACGGAAATGAAACTTGTTCACTTCAAATAATGTTTATGAAAATAATGTTTTAATGGAGTTAAAAATTCAGTTCACATCATTTTGCTTATGTATTCGAAGCATTTTATAGTGCCTTGCATAAAATAATAAAATAGTGATTGCTGACTAATGCAATAGTAAAGGATGCACATATATTGCTGTGGTATGATATTTTTAATTCTTCTGGGAAGATAAGAAGAGTAATAGGTGAGTCAAGTGGAATCTCTATTCCTAGTTTGTTTAAGGAATTTTCACACTGATTTCCACAGTGGTTGTACCAGTCTACACTCCCACCAACAGTGGAAAAGACTTTGTTTTTCCCCACAACTCTACTTGCATTTGTTATCATTTGATTTCTTGATGAAAGTCATTCTTCCTGGGGTGAGCGGAATCTCAGCATTGTTTTAACTTGCCTCTCTCGAATGACCAATGATGGTGAACATTCTTCTATGTATTTATTTGGATTTCTTCATCTGAGAAGTGTGTGTTTATCTCAGTGCCTATTTTGTTTTATTTGGGTCTTTGAATTTAGGAACTCTGATTTTTTTCAATTCTTTATATGCTCTAGATATAAGTTCTTTTTCTGAGGGATGAATGACTATAAATTTTTCACACTCTGTGGGTTGTCTTTTCACTGTGTTGGTGATTTCTCTTGGTGTATAAAAACTGTTTCATAAGGTGAGATCCCATTTGTTGATTCTTTGTAATATTTCCCTTGCTGTCTGGGTTTTGCTCATGAAGTCCCTGCCTATACTTACATCTTTGAGATTTCTACCTATTTTCTCTTCCAGGAAATTTAGTATTTCTACTTTAATATTTGGAACTTGGATCCATTTTTGCTAAGTTTCCTGTGTGGAGACAGATATGGATCTAGTTTTAGACTTTGACATGTGGAAAGTCAGTTTCCCCAACACCATTTATTAAGGACTATCTTTCTTCCAGTGAACAAATTTGGCACCTTTGTCAAAGATGAGGTGGCTGAGTGAGTTTGGGTTTGTATCTTCATCTTCTATTCTGTTACACTGATTCTCAGGCCTGTTTCGTTTTTTGCCAATACTGTGCTGATTTTATCCCAGTAGCTTTGTAGTATAATTTCAGATAAGGGATTGTGATGACCCCTGACTTGCCTTTGTTGCCCAGAATTGTTTTTGCTATTCTAGGTCTTTTATGATTCCAAGTGAATTTTAGGAGTGTCTCTATATCTGTGAAGTATGCTAATGGTATTTTGATTGGGATTGCATTCAGTCTGTATAGCAGTTTTGGGAGTATGGCCATTTTCACAATGTTGGTTCTTCCTATCCACAAGCAAGGGATATATTTCTATTTTCTGATATCCTCTTCAATCTCCTTTTTAAGTGTACTGTAATTTTTGCTGTACAGATCTTTTATATCCTTTGGTAGATTGATTCCTAAGGATTTAATTTTTTTCAGGGGTTATGGTGAAGAATGTGCTTTCCCTAATTTCCATCTGTGAGAGTTTTTTGCTCATGTACAGGAATGGTATTGATTTTTGAATGATGACTGTATCCTGCTACTCTATCGAATTTGGATATTGAATCTACAAGCTTTTTGGTAGAGTTTTAGGGGTCTCCTATACAGAAGAACATGCCATCTTCAAATAGTGATAATTTAACTTTTCCTTTCCTATCTTTATTTTGTTTTGTTTCATTTTATATTGTCTCATCTAACTGCTCTTGTTAATGTCTCCAAAACTATATTTAATAGGAGTTTTGATAATGGAAATCTTTGTTTTTTTCCTGATTCTGGAGTGAAAGATTTCAGTTTTGACAGTGTAATATGTTGCTAGCTGTTGGTTTGTTATAGATAGCTTTTATAATATTGAGGTAAAGACCATCTATACAAATTTTCTGTAGGGGTTTTATCATGAATGGGTGTTGGCATTTGTTAAATGCTTTTTCTGCATCTATTGAGATGATCATGTGATTTTTTTCCTTGGCTCTGCTGATAAGGTGCATTACATTTATTCATTTATGTATGTTGAACCATCTGTGCATCCATAGCATAAACTAGGGTTGTTCATGTTGATTAATTCTCTTCATGATTTGCTGTATTCTCTTTGCCAGTAATTTTTAAGGATTTTTGCATTTACATTCATTAGGGAGATTGGCTACTAGTTCTCTTTTTTTGGTTAGGTTTTTCTCTAGTTTTGAAATAAGGGTAATACTTGCTTTTAGGAATGATTTTGAAAGAACTGTTTCCTTTTCAATTTCTTTAAAGCATTTCAGCATTAGTGGCAGTAGTTCTCTAAATTTCCTGTAGAATTAAAAACGAATCTGTCAGGGGTTGGGCTTTTCTTTGTTGGTAAATTTTTAATTACATTTCCAATTTCATTGGCTAATTTTGGGATATTTAGAATTTTTATATCTTCTTTAGTTTTGGCAATTTGGTTGTGTCTAGGAATCTGTTCAATTCTTCTGTATTTTCCATCTTGTTAGAATATAGGTTGTTGTAGTAGGTATTGATGATCTGATTTTCTATAGGATCCATTGTGTTTGCTGCCTTTTCATTCTTTTTTTTTTTTTTTAAATATGGAACGCTTCACGAATTTGCGTGTCATCCTTGCGCAGGGGCCATGCTAATCTTCTCTGTATCGTTCCAATTTTAGTATATGTGCTGCCGAAGCGAGCACTGCCTTTTCATTCTTAATTGCTAGAATTTGTTTTTTCTTTCCTCTTTTTTAATGAGGTTGGCTAATGGCTTATTAATTTTATTTATTCTTTCAAAGAACCAATTTTTCAATTCACTGATACTTTGTATTGTTTTCTTAGTCTCCATTGTATTAATTTCTGCTCTTTATAATTTCCTTCCTCATTTGAGCTTTGGGCTTGATTTGTTCTTTTTCCAGAAGTTTTAGGTTCAACATTAGGTTGTCTGAGGTTGTTCTGTTTTCTTGATGTGTGAATTCATCACTGTAAATTTTCCTCATAGGACTGCTTTCATTGCATCTCATGAGTTTTAGTATGCTGTGTCAGTGTCATCATTTAATTGTATATAATACTTGATAGCATATTTAATTTTCTCTGTGACTCATTGGTTTTTCAGAAGGGGATTGTTTAATGTCCATGTGTTAATGTAGTTTTTGTTACTTCCCTTGCTGATGATTTCCAGGTTCATTGCATTATTGTCAGATGGTATACATGGGATTATTTTAATTCCTCTACAATCACTTAAAAATGTTTTGTCAACTAATACATGGTCTGTTTTGGAGAATGTCCCATGTGCAGTTGAGAAGAATGTGTATTCAGATGCTTTGGGTTGGAACACTCTGTGTACATCTACTAAGTGTATTTGTTCACGGGGTTGGTTTAACTCTACTCTCTTTGATTTTTGTCTAGTTGATCCATCTATTTGTGAGAGCGTTATATTAAGGTCCTCTACTACAATTATGTTAGTGTTTATTTGGTTTTTCATGTCTATTAATATTTCTTTTATGTGTTTGGTGAATCTGTTTTTGGTGGATGAATATTTATGATTGCTGTTTTTCTTCTTGGAATTTCCCCTTAACAAGTATGGAATGATCTTTGTCTCTTTTTAACAGTTTTGGCTTAAAGTTTGCTTTGTCTGTAAATAGAACTGTTTTTTCCTGGGTTCCTGTGACACACAAATAGAATTGATTTTTTCTGGGTTCCTGTGGCATGGGGGATTGTTTTCCATGCTTTGGCTTTTAGTGAATGAATTTTTTGGAGAGTTAAATGTGTTTTTCTGAATGCAGCATTTGTTGTATCTTACTTATTGATCTATCCTGCCAGTCCTTTTCTTTTGGTTGGTGATTTGAGACCATTTGCATTGATGGTTATAAGTGATATGTATTGATTTTTCTTTTTCATGTTGTTTTCATGTTATTTTTCTCTTTGTCTTCTATTTAATTACTTCTGCTGCCTGGCAACTTCTTTCTATTGGCATTCATGTTTGTTGTCCTTGGTATATCTTTCTAATATGTTCTTCAGAGCATTCTGTAGATTTGGTTTGATGATAACAAATATCTTCAGTTGTTTCTTATTGTGGAAGTTTCTTTTTTCTCCATCAATTTTGAAATATGGTTTTGCAGACTGCATCAGTCTGGGTTGAAGACTGTGTTTGTGCAGGGCCTGAATTACCTCACAGTAAGCTCTACTTGATTTGAGGTTCGTGTTAAGAAGTCTGCTGTGATTTTAATAGGCTTTCCTTTATAGGTGACATGTTTCTTTTCTCTAGCTACTTTTAATATTTTTTTCATGTCCTGAATTTTTGGAATCTTGATAATTTTATTCCTTGGTATAGGTTTATTTTAGTCATACCTATTTGGAGTTCTAAATGCTTTATTTATTTGCATGTCAAATTCTTAATCCATGTTTGGGAAGTTTTCTTCCATTTTTTTCTGTGAAGAGGTTTTTAATGGTTTTTTGTGCTGTCTCCAGCTTTCTTGGTGATCCCAATTATTCTTATGCTGCTCTTCTTTGCTTCATCCTGTAGCTGTCGAATTGATTATTCATTGTTTCTTGCAATTTCCATGGTATCTTTCTTTTCCTGGTTTGTAGTCATATTGCTGTCTTCTAGATCTAATATTCTATCCTTGCCTTCATTCAATCTGTTATGTATACTTTCAGTGGAGTTTCTAATCTCCTGCATTCCTGTTTTAATGTGCTTCTTGATTTCATTTCTTGTCTATGTTTGGCATTTGTGATTTCCATCATTTTTCTGAACTTCTCTGTTTGTTTATCTAAAGATGCTTTAATGCATCTTTTTGATAGTCATTTCATTTTGCACTTTAAAGATTATTTTTATATGGCCTTTACCTCTTTCTTTCTTTTTCTTTCTTTTTTTTACCTCTGCTATTATCAATTTAGAGAACTCCATTTTCTTGGCTTCCAATTTCCTCTATCTCTTTGTGCTCTTGACTTGTCCTCAGTTTGGCTGGGCATTTGGGATTGCATTTTGCTTTTTTTTGGCATGTCATTTTCTGTTTTCTGTTTTATTCTGTTTTCTGCCTTGATGCTTATAGATTTCTTATGCTAGATAGAAATCTTATCACTGGTGTCCAGGCATTACTAGGAAGTGTATGTTCTTCCAGATGTCTTTCATGTGTATGTGGTTCTTGGTCTTTATATCTATCCCTACAATGTACCTCTCCAATATGTTAAGAATGAATTGTTATCTATTTGACTTAGAGCCCATTCCTCTGGTAATGGACTATGGTGATGGTTATGAACCCTTACAATCACAGTGTTGTCTCTTATAGGGGAGAAAAACTTGTATGACATTCTGATTAGAACAGTACAGTTGGCACAAGAAGTAGTCTCAAGTACTTCCTGGCTACTGACAAACTATGGTAACTATTAGACTGAAATCTGTAGTGGTAGGAGGAAGGTCTACAGAAATATAGTACAATCCTGCTTATACCAGCAACTTGCACGCAGTGAATTTCCACCGAGTAAAGTGATTTTAGCCTGTTGTCGGGGGCGGGTTCAGAAAGATAGGCGTAAGATGAAGAGATGAATGAGGTTAATTATAGTAGGAGCAAAGTTGGAAGTCACAGGTCAATCATTCAGGTTTTGGGTAATTGTGTGACACAGGAGGGAAGATTGGAAGAGAAGGCATGGGAGCTTGAAGTGAACCAGAGCAAGGAGAGCCAATGTCTACTTGCATGAAAGTATCATAAATGTCAAGCAAGATTGTTAATGAAAGAACTGAAGAGGATGAGTAGAATAAAACAAAAACAAAGGTTAGGGATCACCTGTTGGCTTCTGTTGTTAATGCTGCCTGGAATAGTTCTATCTGTCCATCGTGTGTGCATAAGCCAGGGTCCTACTGTGTCACTGGCATTCCCACAGGTCTGTAGGCCCTGAGTCCTACCAGTGGAGGGAAGGGAGGGTGGATCTCAGACTTCTTTCACCAGCTGCACTGTCCCAGGTCAGTGGAGGAAGAAAGGAGTGCAAACTCAGAATCCCTTCACCAGCCATGCAGTACTCCACTTGCCAGCTGTGCAGTCCTGGGGCAATGGAGGAAGGGAGGAGTGCAAACTCACCTCTCACAGGTGCCAGGGTCAATCAAAAAATTAACTTTACTAACTAAATTAGGCAATATAATTTTTCATGTGCAAAATCATTTTATTAATCTAATGAGTAGTTAATGGTATATAATGTCTTAAAATATTTGATATTCTATAATGAGAGGAAAAAAGAAAATTAGACAGGGAGCCTTACATCTTAAAGTTTATGGATTGACAAATAATTACTTTTAAAGCAGTAGCTCTTTAGGAAATGTCAAATAAATATTTCTAGTCTTCTGTGTATCTTACCTATTTTACATATTTTAGATTGAATTGTTCTTTTGCAATTACTTTAACTGAAAGCCTAGATTTAGGCATTTCTTTTTAATTTAAAGTTAATAAAATTAATTTTTGTCTAATATACTCAAATAAATGTCTACTTTTTCTCTCAAATACATTATTTTACCTACTGCCTTAAAGGTAATTTTACCATTTTCTCTTTGTCATTCTGATTTTGAATTTCAGTCAAATCGAATTTGAGTTCTACCTACTTACATTTGTTCTTACAAATCAAATTGATTCTGTCATTGTATTGGTTTGACCTTGTGTCCCCCTAAGGACTCATGTAATTTGGATGGGGCTGATCTGACATTTGTAATTGGTTTGTTGTCTGGCACTGGGATTGGTGATGTGAGTGTTGCACCCGTCCACGGGTGGGGCTGACATACAGTGTAAAGGCAAGAGTAATGCAGGTCTTCCTTTTACTCTCTCTTGCTGGGTTCGCATGCCTTGCTGTTTGGCGGCCACCATGAATGGCTGCCCTGCCACGCCGTGCTGCCTTGGAGGCAACTGAGTATGGACTGATTACCCTCAAGAACTGTAAGAAATAAACCTTTCTCTCCTTAATTTTGGGCATCAGGTATTCTGTCTTGGCAGTGAGTGAAAAGTAACTAAGACAGAATTTGGTACCAGAGGAGTGGGGTAGTTGCTGTGACTATCCTGAATATGTGGTTCAAGAGTCTTTGGAAATGGCTTGTGGAAAGAGTTTGGAAAGGTTCAGAGATGTCACCTAGATGCATAGAGCTAGAACAGCTTAGGCTGTTCTGTATGGGAGATTCTGGTCAGAGCTCAGGAGACCAGAAGGCTGATGGAAAGCTTGCTGGTAAAGACCAGGCTCGGGAGGTTTCTGCTTGGAGGAAGGAATGCACTGGTTGTTGGACTCCACACAATGTGTTTTATGGCTTGACAAAAAGTTTGTCTGCATCCTGCTCATGTGCAGAGATTTTGCCTGAGACTGAGACTAAGGGAAAAGGACTAATTATTCTGGCAAAAGAAATTTCAAGACTATCTAATGTTGAAATGGTGGACTCGCTATTGTTGGAGGCTCTTAGCCAGATTTATGCTGCAAATCGAGAGCAAAGAGCCCAGCATGGTGATTTAAAACATTGAGACTGGCCAGAAACCTGTGGACTATGAAGATAGGGCTGAGGCCTTGATTGCTGAGAAGGAACAAAGGAGTAAAAGAGATGGCCTAGGGACATCCCAGGAAGCAGTGGACCTCCACTCTTTGCAGCCTCAGGCCTTCAAATGTGAAAGAGTTTGCTTAAAGGAAAAAGCCACAGAGCGCCATGTTCCAGAGTGGTGATGGAGGCCAGAGGAGGTTAAAATGGTGGCAGATCCACCAGGTTTCAAAATGGCAGGCACCACACCAGATTCCAGTATGGTGGTGGCATAGAGAAGCTTTCCCTCACAATCAGGTTCAGAGAGCTCAATGATCCAGGCAGTCAACCCCTACTAGTGAGGAAAGCCTCGCTACTGCTACAGCTGGCAGTGGACTTTGGCAGCATCCACGTGGCACTGGTTTTAAGTGAAAGGAAAATGTGCAGCTTCCACCCTGACTGCAAAGGAAATATGTAAAGATGTAAAGGTGAAGCCAAGGGTACAATGGAAAACCCAAAGGTTTGAAAAAGCCAGGAATGTGGATTGTCCAAAGCTATGGAAGTTAAAACCCCTGGAAGTGCCACAGGGGTGGAGTCACTCAAGCCTTTTGGAGCTTGCAACCGGATTGCTTCAGATGCTAAGTGTAGAACTCCAGGACTTAATGTTTGCCCTGCTAGATTTTGGACTTGCTTTGGTTCCAATGCTTTGTATTCCCCTGTTTGTAACTTTTGGGATGGTAATGTTTATCTTGTGCCTTTATATGCTAGAAGTGTTTAACCTTGTTTTCATTTGTACAGGGGGTTATAGTTAAAAGTTTGCTATGGATTTCGGAGGACATTTGGGACTTGGACTTTTCAGCAATGCTGAAACTGTTAGGACTGTGGCAACTCTTGGAAATTGACTAAATGTCTTTTGCATAAAGGATATACATGAGTCCTTGGGGGGCCAGGGGTGGAATGCATTGGTTTGACTCTGTGTCCTCCCAAGGACTCATGTAATTTGGATGGGGCTGAGTCTGGATTTTGTGATTGGTTTGTGGTCTGGCACTGGGATTGGTTATGTGAGTGTTGCAACTGCCAGGAGTAGAGCCGACATACAGTGTAAGGGTGAGAGAAACACAGGTCTTCCTCATTCTCTCTCGCCAGTTCACCTTGCTGTTTGGTGGCTGCCATGAATGGCCACCCTGCCACACCACACTGCCATGGAGCCAACTAAGTATGTACTGGAAACCCCCAAGAACTGTAAGAAATAAACCTTTCCTTCCTTAACTGTGGGCATCAGGTATTTTGTCTTGACGATGAGTGAAAAGTAAGTAAGACAGAATTATCTTCTGAAATCCACTTCCTGTTAAGTACAACCTCTACAAACACTCTGCTGTAGGCACTTAGTCTTCACCTTCAAGTTTAATACTATCCACGTTTCTCATAAAATTAAAATCTATCATTTTCTGCATCCCAAAACTTCCATAGCATTGGTTTTGTTTACCTTCCCTTATGTACTTCCATTTGTTTTTTTCCCCTCATTTTTCCCTTGACCAATGGTGAAACTGAGATATTTCATAAGCTTTATCTCATTTTCTTCAAGTCTCCATTTGGTCATGTTCTTTCTGACAAAGGCATTCCCCCCACAACTCCCTGAATTTATAAAAATTACAACTGTTTATTATGTCAATGGGAAAACTCTTTTGATTTCCTCGTTTGACATAAGGTCGAATTCTCTAAAATTGCCCATCAGATTATTGGACTTCATTTAACATGAATTATACCTATGTCAGAAAGTTTCTGAAGAAAATCTGATTTACTTACTTATATATTTGCACTACTTACAACCCCATAAGCTAAATCATAAATACAATTTGAATTAGAGAATAGATAAATTGTACAGATTTTAGACTTCAGAATTATATACTATCTCTTTAGTTTTCCACAAGTCTCCCACAAAATTCTAATGGTTTTTAAATTACAAAACCCAGAGAAATTTCCTAACTAGTCTTTTCAGGATGCATTCTAGGTCAATTGCTTAGGAAAAAAACAGAAAAAAGAATTAATACTGAATAAATTAATGCTATTAATTATGGTCACTACACTTCCTCCAGCCCGTATCCCTGTTCCTTCTCATCCCTGCATGTCCCTCGCCCACATTCCTGAAGAAAGAAACTGGCCGTATTTTCCTAGTGGTAATCCAAGTATTATCTCTCATAGTTTAGAAGCAGGGCAAGTCTAGAGGTCTTTGTAAAAGGATATGTGTTCTTACTTTGCCTGGATGGATTGAAACATATTAGAATTTTTTTTCATCTTGACAGTGTTTAGAAATAGTAGCTCCTTCAACCTTTTGAGCTCTCCAAATCTTCTTTAAATCTGTCACATATTTGGCATTACTATCACACTATATTTCTAAAAGGCAGTATATTGCCTTATAGTTCTATGCCTTGCCAGTGATTTATAATAAATTCTGTGAGAAAAGTTAAAAAGATAACTGTCAGACAATGAATCATTAATACCCATTTCCAGAAGAATCCATATCCTCCTTAGAGGTTGCTTGTCTAACTCATCCTATATTTGACAGGCATCGTGTTATAGGACAACAGAATAAGCAGATAGGAATGTTTGCTGAGAAGTGTTTCTCTCTCTCTCTCTTTCTCTCTCTCTCTCCTTCTCTCTCTCTCCCTCTCTCTTTCTCTCTTTCTCTGTCTCTGTCTCTCTCCTCTTCCCTCCTCCTTGCACATCTCAGAAGTAGTCAAAAATATTGAATTTTCTTAGTACTTTCAGATTACGAGAAAAAAGGCAGTCTTGCAACACTTCTCATTATAAAATTCAATTTCTGGAAGCAAGCTGCAGGGGGAGGCTTATGAATAACAAGGAGATAGAATTTGCAAGGGGGAAAAACAGTAACTTTTCTGGGATTGAATCATAATTCAAAATGCAACAAATCAATAAAACAGATAAATCTGTGAGAAAAAGAATTACTGAAAAGAATTTATACTGTACATGTTGTAGTTTTGTTAGTGAAAATGTTCACTGTGAAACCAAGAGTAGAACCTGGAGGTTTTGAATCCCTCATCAAGTAGAATGAACATCTGTTTCATACACTGCAGGACTGAATGCTAATGCTGGAAGAATGCTGCTGAGGTTTTATATCATGTTATATGATCTCTGGCCTGTGAACTTATTTAGATCTACTACCACCTCCCTTACCTTACCTCCAATCCTGGTTTAAAATGCGTGTTTAATGCTGAAATGGTCTCTAGTGCATGTAATAACATTGAAATATTACTGAACACAACATCTTATAAAACTCCCAAGAAGTATCATTTCAACTTACATTGTAAAGTTTTCCCTCTAAAATAAAGGCCATATGCTTCAAATCCATATGAAATTGCTAGCATAATAAAATATGATTATTTATTTATGATTTACTGTTATAAACAGACCCTATGTATTCCAGTGTGATGTTAGGGGGGAAAATAAGCTCCTCTATTTCTTCTCTACGGTCTGTGTACTGAGAGGACAGAAGCTAATGACGCATGTAATACAGCTATGAACAATGATTTACCTCTGACTTGGTCCACTTGCTTTCTGAAAGCAAGTAGTAGCTTGGCCTGAGAAGAGAGGCAAAAATGCTGTTCAGAGGCTTCTCAGTTCAAACCTCTAGTCTCTTGTGAGAATGAACAAACAAAACAAAACCAAAAAACCAGCCTTCTTTAGGACTACAGATGGAGGCAATCTTCCTGCAGGTCCACAGTCAGCCTTCTCTCAGCTGAGAGTGACTGTACACAAAGATGTCTCAGGCACTCCTTTACAGTGGGAGAATGAGTACCATTGGAGCAAGAAATTGGTGAAATTCCCATAACAATGAGGACATTTCCCCAAGTCTCTTAGGTGCCAAGTGACCTCTTCCAGGTGTTTTAGATAATCACAGGCTGTAAGCATAACTGAATGTCACTATACACTAGGAATATAGCATTGCTGTCAGAAGTTCTCCTGTTCTTCAGGATGATCCCAAAGTTTCCTCTGAGAGTTAAGGTAAATTCTTAGCTGTGATCTCCTATAAAATTAAACAGCTGATCAAATGCTTCCAACCTACAGTGGCCCAGGGTAAACATTCCCATTCCAAAAGGGAGAAACAGAGGAATATAAAGGAATTAGACCAAAACAAGACTGAAAACTACCGAGAAAAACATCAAGTCTCATAGCTCCATGTCCAGTACCCTGGGCTGATTGTTGAGAAATGTGAGCTCCCAAGGGATAGATCAGCCAACCCTTGTGGCCTTGCTGGTTGCAGCCCATGTGGCCTCTTGCTCTAGGTTGCATCCTCTTACTACCTGTTACCTTTCTTAGCAGGCAACTCATATTCCTGTCGTCTTCAACTTCCTGGGGTCTCCACTGATCTGTCAGCTTCAGTCTCACAGCTTTACACATTGCCATCACAGGAGCACAGTGGTTGGACTCCAAGGCCTTTGAAGTCTAGGTAGAAGCATCCATAATCCTACAACCTTTGCATTCTGCATGTCTGAAACCCAATAACATGTGGATAATGCCATGGTCTCTCACTAGCATGAGCAATAGCCTGACTCCCTTGGACCAGGGCTGGAGAAACCTTAGTGCCTGAACTGATGGAAAGACTTCCTTATGTGACCCTGAATAGGCTGGGTGGCCTGGGAGTCTTTTCTCAAAGGAAACTCTTTCAATGAGTTCACTCTTTGACACCAGGCCCCATGTTCTAACAGCACACTTTAGCTATGAACTTATCAATGGATCAATTCACTGATGAATATAGCATTGCCACAAAGTCATCTTCCAAAAGGCTGAGCACGAGACACTTTTGGATGAGATTCTAAATATAAACCATAGCAAAGGTCAACTTGTCTACCAGATCTATAGTTGTGCCTCCTTCTATGTTAGTTTAACTGTTCATCTTGCTACCAATTTCCAAAACACATGTTCATTTCAAATGCTAATTCTTTGGGTAAATGAAGATAAAAAAAAATCTAGCAGTTGGTGTCTTATTTGAGCTGTGACAACAAAAACAACATTAGCTAGGTTACTTATAAACAACAAACATTTTTCACAGCTCTGGAGATTGTAAATGCAAGATTAAGGGACAGTAGTTCCACGTCTGCTCTGGGACATCTCTCTAGTTTATAGACAGTGTCTTTCCATTGTGTCCTCATGTGGTGGAAGGGACAGGGCAGCTCTCTTGAACCTTTTCTATAGAACAGTAATCATGTGTTCTAACAGGATTAGATCAGAGTCTTCATGTTCTAATCGTGTCTCAAGGGTCCCATCTCTGTATATTATCACATTGATGATTAAGTTTCAACAAATGAATTTTAAAGGAAAACAAATTTTCAGACTACAGAATCAGGTAATAAAGTACTAATTTTAGAAAACATTATTTGATAGTCAGTTGAGACCAATACTAAAATATAAGCTTCCACAAACAACAAGTAGGGGTTTTGTTTGAGGAAGTTTGGGAATGAGGGAAAGAAGCATGTCCTCCACTGTGTTGGTCTGTGTTTGATTTTGTCATTCATTAGACAGGCAATCCTTTCTCCTGCTTCCCTTCTGGCTGCCACAATTGTAAATGTCACTTGTTGAAAGCCCTAGTGAAATAATTAAGCCTACAGTGTATGGATTTTATTCTAAGGTCAAATTAATTTCAACAAGCTCTGGTATTCTAATAATAATACCCATGAATTCCAAGGAAAAATGGACATTTCCATGAACATTTTATTGATTATTATTTGATTCTTTGCTTCCATGTTGTTGGAGATGCTTTTCTTGTTTACATTTGGTCTATTTTCTGCCCCTTATTTCCTGTCTTTGGTTGAATTTGAATTAACTTTATTTTGTGAGTGTTAACAGTTTCTCTATAATTTTGCAGGTTTTCTAATAAACAATCCCTAGTTTGGATAGTTAGAAGTGCTGTTAGGCATGAACTAATAAGGCCTACTAGAAACAGTGGCATCTCTTTCTAGTGTACAGGCTGAATCTAGGCTCATTTATGAGTGTCAGACTTCTGGGAATGGGTCAGGATTATTGCAAGTATTGAGCTTGACCTTATTTCATAGTGGTTTTTGTTTAGTGGTTTAGTATGTATTTTGATACTTACACATGCAATTATCTTCATGATTATATTTCTGTAGAAATAAATTCAATAAATATTTATTGTCTCCTTACTTAACATTAGGCACTCTGGTAGACACTCTAGTTCCAGGAGAATAACACAGATTTACTGTTTGCTTTCATGAAATATGTAACCTAGAAAGCATTCACAGTAATGACAACATTCAATGGTTAACCAACCACTTTCATTTATATCATCTCATTTGATCTTTGCTTCATTCTGTGAGTAACAAGAGTGAATATTAACATTCCTATTTCATAGAGGGGAAAAATGACTTAGAGTGAGGAGATGAAATTCTCAAGGTTATGGTTAGTAAGGTTTTAGGCTGAGTGAAAATAACTCTAACTTAAGATTGTTCTATATAAGATATAGTCTTTAAATATCCATAACTACTTGTGAATAAGGACATTTGTTTTATCATATCCCAAAATACATAATAGCATTTTTAAAATTAAAGTCATCTCCATTGTCCATTTTCAAAAAAGAAAAGATATAATGAAAAGAACTGCTGTAAAGGCAAGCTGTTTGACACTATCCATAAAATATTATTGTTGTTTCTCAATCTTATCCCAGAGGGATAGTTAAATCAAAGAAGTGCTAATTTATATGTCAGACCAATAGCACAGTCCAACACAAGATCAATTTAAATGGACATTTATTCGTTGATTTTTATTTTTAAAGAGACACCGGTAGAATAAAAACGATTGAATAAAAGACACAGTTATCTTTTTCTCTGTGCTTTTTCAGTTCCTGCTGCAACTCTGCCTGGTTCTTGCATGCTTTTATACAAAGCAGAGAAAAGTTACAGGGCATCTTTTTCTTTAGTTGAAAGCATTGCCTTTCTTCTTGCTATTAAAATGTAGTCATGATTATTTTAATTGATAATTTTACTCACATGTAATTCATAGGCCTCATCACTTTCTTCTTATTGCAGTAGATCAGCAAATATGTGAAAAATGCCCATAGTACTATACAAGAGAAAAATTTTTCTTGCCTTCATGTAGCATTTGACATTCTTAATCACTTCTTTAGTGTTTGTTTTGTTACATTCTGTATCTATACACTAATTCTTCTTCCTTTCTTCAGTTTCCTGACTTACTGTTTTTTTTACTTTCCTTTTGCTTCTAAATGTAGCAATATTTTAAAATTTTATTCTTAGCTCCTTTCTGACAGATTTCATCTCTTATATTCTAACGATTTTCATGATTTTCTCAATCACTTATTACAAATGATATAAAAATTACATGTTTGGTTTTGAATAACAATGTGTCTGCTTAAGTATGTCATTTTACATTCTGTTACTGGCAAGTCAGTATTTTAAGAGCTGAATACCTTATTTGATCCTCAAATGTATTTCATTCATTGTCTTGGTTACTTTTCTCTTGTTGCTGAGACAAAATACCTGACACTCATAGTTAAGGAAGGAAAGTTATATTTATCTCATAGTTTGTGAAGGTTTCAGTCCATAATCAGTTAGTTCCAAGACGAAGTGGCACATGGCAGAGGAGCAACAGTTCATCATGGTGGAAAACAGCACAAGCAACATGAGAGAAAGGGGAGGAGCATGGAGAAAAGACTCTTTCCCTTATACTGCATGTAGGCCATACCCACTTGGGTCTAGCACTCATATCCATAATCCCAGCATTGGACCATGAGTCATTCACAAACTCTAGAAGCCCACCTTCATGACTTCGTGAGGCTTCGGGGAGACATCCAGACTCAAACCATAACACTCTGTGATGGTCTTCCTGTACTTCTCTTGACCATACTCTTCATCTTCTCATCTTGAGACTCAGGTTGCAGCCTACTTCCTTCCTCTTCTATAGTTCCCCTTATTTTTAAAACAGTTTCATCAGGTTCTACAATCTGGCATTTTATTTATAAATTTACAATTAATTTGTATATGTTTAGTTACATTGTCACCAGGAGATGCTCTAATTTCTTCGGGATTGATCAGTTTTCTTAAACATGCTAATCATCAGTCTGTGGCGATGGGCAAATGTTGATAGTGTTTCCCCATAGATCAAAAGGCTGACAAGAAAGTCTGTCAATTTCTGCAATATCTCTATCTCACACTCACTCATTTCTTCCACTTATATTCCGGGTCCAGTGTTACATACTGCCCTAGATAGACATTTTGCTCTATTTTTATTCTAGGATTCTGTCTCTACCTCCTCTAACTACATTATTTCACCAGTAGGTGTATCTTCTTTTTGACCACAGATAGTGGTACTGGCACCTATGGCATCCAGAGCCCTTCCTCTTGACACATGAGACAAGTTACCCAGCATCACGCTAGCAACTGAGCATTCAGGTTTAATTTTAGTGTTAATCTTTTGTAATAAATAAGGGGATTTGGGGTTGCAGTTTGGGTGTTCAATCTCTAAAACATTTGCCATCACTGATATATAGGATCTCCAAAAATCCTTTACAGTTGATTTGATGTCCTATATTCTGTTCAAGTCATCACTGATCATCCAGTTTTTCCTGTTTTTCTATAGTAAATCATTTGATTTTCTGCAGATAGTGCCTCGTAATTTTTCTTTATATGAATATGCTTTGTATTTTCCTAACAGTTTTTTAAATTGTTTATTATCAGGGATGATGAATTATCTGTGTTGCTGATTCCATAATGACTCCTGCAAGTCACTTTGGGCATTCAATAAATAATTGATTGGTTGCATAAGAACAAAATAAATGCTTAATGCAATTATTTTTATGCCAATAATGCATATATGTGTGCTTTTAAAGATCATTAACAATATGCATCACAATAATTCCTCATAAATGGCTTATAACTGTTTTAGGGACTCAATAAATTAAAAACAAATAAAACCACATTAATCACCTTCAATTAGTTTGGCAGTTGAACAAATCCCAAAAACGAATCTTTTTTTTTTTTTTTTGGTACTGGGGATCGAACTCACAACCTCACAGCTGCCAGGCAGGGGCTTACACCACTGAGCTATATCCCCAACCCACTAAAAACAGATCATGAGCAAATACATTGATTCATTGTCTGGTACTCCAATCCAGGCCACAGACTTCTCTAGCCTGCATCCAATTTGCTTTCTTTCTTCTAAATGAGACAACTTCTGAGATTTTTCCTACTTGATTGTGTTTAGAGAAGATAAATTTAGGGACAAAAATAATGAAAATAAAAAGCCCACCTTATATGAGAATTGAGCTGCAGTGGCCTGGTGGTGGAGCACTTGCATTGTACTACATAAACTGGGTCCGACATCTTTTAAATAGTTGGGTTTAATGGCCATAAGCAAGGTTGTACATTGCAAGTTAATGATTTTCTCCTTCTTTCATTAGTCTGTACAATCTGGAGTGCAAGAAATATGCTTTACTAATTTCAGAATATTCAGTGCCCAATGGTTTTTTGATTCTGTTTATATACTCTGGGTGCACAATTTGTTCATTTATTGCTGTTCTCAACATGAAGGAGGGAACTATCTTGTCCCAGAGAATGGAATAGCTTATTGTGCCAATTTATGAAACCAATATTAGGTATCATTTAGGAATTGTACAAACAGGTAACAAATATGTGGAGGAAGAGAAAGAACCCTTCCATTCACAGTTTCCTTTTTCCATTTGTCTTCCCACTTAATTATTTATTAGACAAAAAGAAACAAAGGGATAAAATCAATCCTCCAGAATGCTGGGTTGTAATAACCTAAGCCACACCATTTTCCACCTCCTCAAATAGTAAGTAAGATTGCGACCTGCAAATGGCTACCAACACCCTTCTTTCCAAGAAAAGTTGCAATTCCCATTACAAGTGAGATCTACCAACGTCATGCATAGAGCATAAATGGAAACTTCTCGTGACTCTATTAAAGAATATCAACTCTGGCCTTGCCTAAAGCATATTTGTGATGGTTAATCTTGATTATCAGCTTGATTCACTTGAAGGACACGTAGGAGACTAGGGAAGCACGCTTCTGGGTGTATCTGCATGGGCCATGGAGATGTGATCTTTGGGGCTGTATTTTTTCCTTGGCTCCTTTCTTTCCAAGAATTCTACTGCTCTTTTCTTCCTGGATGCCAAGAATTAACCAACTTTCCTTTGCTATACTGTCTGTTGTAGTCAGTGGTTGCAAAAAGAACAATTACACACAGGATACATAATTTATAGTGGTCACCCAAGGAATCAAACACAAAGAAAGTGCAGGAAATCTGTCCATAATACTAAAGACCTAGAAAATCCAGCTGAGGATCTAGATCCCATGGCAATAACCTGCATGAGTTTAGTTGAAAACTTAGAGCTGACAACAATGATCCATGCATGTGTATCCCACAGATCTGTGCTGGGAAGGCCCAAAGATCAGAGGTGGAAGCTAGAAAGTCTATGCCAGCGTGGTGAAGGATCTGTGCCAGTAGGTCAAAGGTTCTGCAGTGGAGCCAAGAAGCAACACTCAAAATAAGGACCACAGTTCCCTCTGAAAAGCACCACAGCCAACCTCAGTGACAATGAAGTCCCAAGCTCCTCCAACAATGAGAACAGTAGAGTTCATTATAGGAAGCAGGTGTGACAAACTTCTCTTGGAGATTAAACAGCACACATCTTCCCATCTGGAGCCAGGAAGCGATGCTCAAAGTAAGGACCAATGCTCCCCTGAAGTGTACAGCTCCCATTCATATCAGGGAAGCCAGCATGTCAAGCTCCTCCAGGAAAATCAATGCCTCCAAACAACAACTCTTAGTAGAATGCACAATACTACTCTTCCTCTCCAAAAAGTCTCCTTTTTATGCTGGCAACTTTTCTCAGCACCACACTGATTCTGTTCAGCTGGTGTTTAAATTGACTACCAGTTATCAATCCACTATATTGTCTTAGTTACTTTTCTCATTATTGAGACAAAATACCCTTAACACTCAGAGTTAAAGGAGGAAGCATTTGTTTCTGCTTACAGTTTATGAAGATTCCAGTCCCAGTCATATGGCTCCTAGACAGGGTGGCATGACAAAGGAGAAACAGTCTATCCCAGTGCACACAGGGAGGCACCAAACAGCAAGCATCCAGCCTTCCAACTTTCCTTTTATGTGATATCCAGAGTACAAGCCTATTCATTTGTGCCACCCACAGCCTGGGTAGGCCTTCCATTATCCACCTGAAGAACTGTTCTGAATCAATTTAGTTATCATATACCCATAATCCCAGTAGCACCCATCCTAATCCAGCTTCACACACCCATCATCCAGCCACCTCACCAAACTCCATTTATGAGCACATGAGGCTTTGGAGGGGGTGTCTTAGTTACTTTTCTTGTTGCTGAGACAAATATCTGACCCAAAGTTAAGGAAAGAAAGTTTTATTTTGGCTCCCAGTTTGTAGAGGTTTCAGGCTATAATCAGTTGACTCTAAGGCTAGTTGGCATAGCAGAAGAGCATCACAGAGGAGAAAGTCTTTGGCACTGCCAGGAGGATAGAAGGCAGCAAGCAGCCAAACAGCAAGGGAGTTTCTTTTTGTCTCTTTATATTCTATCCAGACTGTAAGTCTGTTGATTGGTGCTGACACACCCATGGTGGGGCTCCTTTAATCCCAGCATCACACACTTAATCACAGCATCACACACCCTAGATCCAGCCACCTATGAAAAGCCTCACCTAAGACTGCATGAAGCTTTGGGGGGACATCTAGATAGAAGCCGTAAGGGGATGTTTAGATACAATCCAATCACATATCCTTCTGCCATGATATTTCTGTCTTGGAGTTAGCCAACTATGCACTCAAATTTCCAAAACTGAGTCAGAATAAATATTTTCTTCCATAAATTGACTTTCTTAGATATTTGATCATAATAATAGAAAAATTGAATAATAAAGAAAATTAATACCAGATAAGTGAGGCTGTTTCTATGACTATACCCGACATTTCCAAAATCCTTTGGAAATGTTTTGTGGAAAGAGATGAAGCACTTGGAGATGCAGTCTACAGAAACGTTAGAACATTGTAAGAGGAACATTAAGGTCAATTCTGGCATGGGTTCAAACAATCATAATGCTGATAGGAATGCAGAAAGTAAAGACCTTGCTCGTAAGGTTTCAGATGGGAATAAAGACTCTGTTGGGAGTTAGACTAGACTAGACTGTGTTGGAAAATCATGTGCTCACATTTTTTTTCCATGCCCTAAAACTTTGTGAGAGGGTGAGTTTAAGGGTGAAGGAATAATTGATCTGGCAGAGGAAATTTCATAGCAGCCCTATGTTCAGGCAGTAGTATTGATACTGCTGGCTGCTTTTAACCAGAACAAAAAGCAGAGCTGAAATATTTGACAAGCTTAAATTTTGTTCAGAAAAGAAGTATGCACGCTTAAAATCAAGACCAAGGTAAGTGTTATTTTTAAAGAGATCAGTAACTTCAAAAAGAGGCTTAGTACTTTATACTGAGACAGTAGGAAAAATACCTCAAGGTTATCTCAGAAATGGGTGAGATCCCACCTAGCACAGACTGAGGGGTAGACAAGTATAAATATGTTGAAGGAGTTTGTTTTACAAGGAGAACCCTAGGGCACTTGGCTCACTCAGGGTCAACTAGGGAAGTGTTTCAATACTTACAGCCATCAAAGACTCAAAGGCCACTGTAGCCATCATCTAAGGAAGCCCAACTACTGCTTGAACTTCTAGTAAAATGTGGCACTGTGTGCAGGATATGATACCAGCTTTTCAGGCATGAAAGAATGCAACAACTGTGGGGTCATGGAGGCATGTTCTCATATTTCATAGGAAGACATGGGTGGCCAGACAAAATGTCACAGGGTCAGAATATGGCTCTCAGGTATTCTAAGAGAGCAATGTATAAAGCTGTGAGAGAAGCTGAAGCTGGAGTACAGATCTGAGGAAGGTAGAGATGCTAAGAACATGGAAGATCTGTTGAAAAAAAGTGCAGGCAGCAAATGGAACCAGCCCGACTGCAACCAGCAAGGCCATAAGGGCCATATTTCATGAGTCATTTAGAGCTCAAATTTTACTATCACATGCTTTTTTTTTTTTTTTTTTTTTTTTGGCACCGGGAATTGAACTCACAACCTTGCACCTGCCTGACAGGCGCGTAAGCCGCTGAGCCAAACTCCTCGCCCTGGTTTTTTGAGGCAGGGTCGCACTGTGTAGCTCAGGCCGGCCTTGCGCTCATGTTGTAGCCCAAGCTGGCCTCAAACTCACAACACTCCTCCTACCTCAGCCTCCCGAGTGCTGGGATTAAAGGCGTGCACCACCACACCCGGCGACTATCACATGCTTTGGATGCTACAGTGGAGCTACAGGATTTACTATTTGTCCTGCTGTGTTTTGGTTTTGCTTTGGTTTTATTGTTTTCTCTACCACTATTGTCTTTTTGGAATGGGAGAATTTACCCTGTGCCATTGTATCCTGGGAGCATGTAATTTGGTTTTTGACTTTTATAAAGGCTCAGAGCTAAGAGTTTTCCTTGAGTGTCAGAAGACACTTTGGACTTGGACTTTGGACTTTTTTTTTAAGTGAAGAGAAGACTATTGAGACCTTGAGGAAGATATTAATGAGTTCTGGATATGAAGCAGGATAGTTACATCAAACTAAATAGAATAATGACATTACTGGTGTCTCTTTTTGGAGATTAGGTATGGCTAAGGAAGGTGTTTGGATGTGAAGTTGTCGATGTGTGGACTTTTGATGGTTAATCTTATTCCTTAACTTGATGAGTTCGAAAAGTTGCATAGCAGATTAGTAAAACACACTTTTGAGTGTGTATGGGTAGGGCAAGATATGACCTTGGGAAGTATATCTGGTCTCTGCATTCTTCCTCTGTAACTTGTCCCTTTCTTCTGCTTCCTGGATGCAGGAGCGGAGCAGCTTTTCTCTGCAATTCTTTTCTACCATGATGTTTCACCAGATGACCATGGAATGAAACATCTCTAGCTGTGTGCCAAAATAAACATTTTCTCCTATAAATTGACTTTTTCAGATATTTGATGACAACAATGAAAAAGTTGACTAAATTAAGTTATGATTTTCTTAGGCATCTGTAACAAAATGTGTGCAGAACTTAATATTTATCAGACTTCATGCTGATCATCTTGCTTCATCCTTATGATGGTATTATGAGATGTATACTACTTTTATTCTCATTTTACCAATAAGTAAACTGAGACATGTTAAGATTTAAATTCCTACTCTCGCACCTAGTGATTGTTGGAGATAAAAATCAAAACACAAGCCTTTAAGTAGATATTATCCTCTCAATTATTGTAACATCTGTAAGATTTTCTGATTCAGTGCATAATTTGAAATGTTTAGATAACTGAATTATTTTGAGTGTATCTAAATTTAGTAGAAATTTATATTGGACCAACTATGAGGTGTTACAGCAATAATCTCAAATGTAAGATCTCTTTAATGCTTTAGAAAAAAAACTTGGATAAAGAAACATTCAAGTGGAGCAATATCATGGACTAGGGATGGGAAAGCTGAGAGGTAGCCATATAGGTTGATCTAGAAAAAGATCAGGAAGTAAGCTGGCACCTGTTTTCAAGTTTAGAAAAGGCTGAAGAAAAGGCAAGAGTGACCATCTGTTGACTGTCTGCAGCATGAATATACCCTGTAGCCAGAAAGGAACTCTCACTATGAGGTTTGATGGATTTGAGACCATTAATTAGGAAGGTTAAGACATTTTACTTCTGGAAAATTTTATAGGATCCAGAAGACTGATCATTTTCCATATCAAATTAGAGGCAACTGACTGACCTAATCTTCTTTTCATGGAATCCAGTTTTTAGTGCTCCTTCACTCCAGTATTTTGTGCTTTTTAAATAATAGATTTCTCTTAGGGAACATAACTTTGTGGTTCTTTGTTACTAAAACAAGCTGAACATGCCATGTAACCATATTTTCTTTAGGGCTGCTGTTTCAAACACTGCTGGGCTGAGATGAATAAAAGTCAAATGAGGACCTAGAGCAGGAAAAGTGAGGAGCTACCCGCATACCCCTGAGGGTAAATGCACTCTTAAATTTTGGATCCTAGTCATGTAAGCTTCCTCAAGTCAGTCCTGTTTTAATATTAGAAAACAGTTTCCCCATTGCATGGTCACTATCATCAATTTCCATCCCCACCATGAGAGAGTTAAGATGGTTCTGAAAACGACGGATATGATCTTGCTGGCATGGGCACCTGGAGCTTTTGTTGCTTTATTAAAGGGCTGTGATTAATCTGGCACATGAGTGCAGGTGCGATAGTCTTTGAACTTACTCTGCTCCAGAGAATACAGTGCCTGACTCAGATGTTTCGGGACCGAAAATGAATGGATGTCATCCATCCAAAAAACAGCATCTTCAGCTTCTGTTCACTTGAGAATTCTGCTACCCTGCAGAGTCTGGAACAGCATTTAAAGGCAACTCAACTCAAGTTCAAGTCTCTGCTCATGTATCTCTACTTTCAAGTTAGTGAAGAATCTTGTTGATGTATTTATTACCTTCTGTCTTTCTCAGTGTTTTTATTCTGTTTTAGTTTTCTTCAGGGCAGGAAAGCTAAGAAAGTTCAAATAATTGCCAATTTTCTCCACTTTGTATTAGCTCAATGAAGATAGGAATATTATTTTTGTTTTTGTTCACCTCAGCATCCACCCAACATAACAAGATCTGCTGACATTGAGTGGGCACCCAAAAAATGTTAAAATTGCCTCAAAAAACTAGGACCAGGAGTTTGGCTCAGGGGCTTAAGCGCCTGTCTGTCAGGGGTGAGGTTGTGAGTTTGATCCCTGGTGTCAGGGGAAAAAAAAATAAAAGTAAAAGGTAAAAGCAAATGAGTAATGCATTTTTCTCAAATCAATGTTTCTCAAAATAATGGCAATAATTACTTAATAAGTGATGATAGTAGTGGAAGAGGCAGTATTTTTAAGAATGTAGTTTTTTTTAAGAATGTAGAATCCCAAATTTATGCTTTAAATCAGTGATTCTCAACCAGGGATAATTTTGCCCCAAAGAAGATATTTGTTTTTGTCTGGAGATATTTTTGATTGCCACAACAGATATTTGCCTCTGTATGTGTGATTGTGTGCCAGTGATTTTGCTGGTAGAGATGTTATAAAGCATAGGATAACATGGATAGCCTCATAATGAATTACCCAGTCCCAAATGGAAATAGGACCATGACTGTGAAACTCTAGATTCTAATTCATTAACTAAACTGGGATCTCAGATTTTATATTTTTAAACAGGTACTCTATATAATCGGACACTAATGGTTCACAGATTCTTGAAACACCAACTTCTCCTCTGAACAATTATTTTATTTCTGTGTGGTTCAATCACACAGAAAATTCAATTAAAGTATTCAGTGTTTTGCATGAATAGGTATGCTTCTTGTGATTTAAAATATTTAAAAGGATCTTCATGGAGCACCTGCATGACATCCTATTACTGGAGAGAAGTGAGCCAGGGTTAACACCCTCATCACCTACTCCAGTCTAACAGACTTGTCAGTTCTATTGTAAAGGTGTATGCTTATGCAATTACAGTATGTAGTCTGCTTTGGTGCCCCACAAAAGAAAAGTATTGTAGCAGATAAATGCTTCCAGGATCCCTACTGCCAAAGAAAATAAGAAACTTACATCTTCTCCATGGCCCTGCTCAGTGCACTTTCAGTGCTATCTATTACAGTTTAGTTCAGGTGTTGCATGGTGCTTCTCTCTAGTAAATGGTCCAGCTAACTTTCGATTTTACTTTAGGTCATATCATACTGAGTTTTGCATGAAGTTATTGTTGAAAGATAAGCCTTTCTCCTCCACCTCCAACCCATAAAACTTACTAGTATTTTTGATATGGTAACATGTTCTCGTTAACTTTCTAGAGTGAAATAACATTTTTATGTGTTTTCATGACATAATTTAAGCCACTGATGGAAACATCTACAGAATTACATGAAATGGCTTGGAATTTCTTTGTTCTTCCAATGATGAAATTCCAACTACAACCTCCCCTCCTATTTAAAAACAGATTATTCATTGACCTAGTTTAGGAGCTACTATCCATTGGTCTTAGTCACTTTCTGTTAAAGGGACAATGCCTTCAATTTAAAACAAAAAAAAAGGTTTAATTTGGTTCATAATTTTAGTTGGTTCCATCCATGGTTGGCTGACTCCAAGACAGAGGTAGCATGATGGAAGAAAGCTACTCATATCATGGCAGCCAGGAAGCAGAGAGCAAAGTGTGGATTTAGGAGGGAGATATATCTTTCCAGGTCACATCCTTAGTGAACCATTTGCTTTGATCAGTTCCCTTCTACTAATACTCCATTCAATTTTGAACTCTTTAGTAGTTAATCCATGGTGAGCACAGTGTCAGCATGATCTAATCTTCTTCCAAAAATGCCACTTCTGAACATTTTTGGGGACTTTCTATATTTAAGCCATAACATTCTGCATCTGGCCCCCAAAATACTCTTGTCCCTTTGTATATGCGAATAGCACTTCATCCATATCTAAAAGATGCAAAAGTTTTATCAGTTTGTGCATAGTTTAAAAATCCAAATACAAAGTCTACTTTGAGACTCATGGCAAACTCTCAGCTATGAACCCCTGCAAAAACAAAAAATAAGGTTAAACACTTTCAAAATATAATGGTGCAGGGTAAACATCTCCTTTCCAAAAAGGAGGATAAAGGAGATAGAAAGAAGTCAAATAAAAATAAGAATAAATCCAAGCAGTGCAAACACTGAATCCGATGGCTCTGTGTCTAGCACCTGAGCAAGTTGTGAGGACATATGAGCTCTAAAGAGCTTAGGTGTCCCTGCCCAACAACATTGCTGTTTGCAGGCCTTGGTACCCTCTCTCTTGGACTAGATCTGCTGACTGCCTGCAACTTACTTACCAGTTGATCCATATTCCTTGCATCTCAAATTTTCTGGAGTTTCCACTGCACTTTTGGCTTTGCTCTTCAGCTTCACACAATTCCCTCTCAGGAGCACACTGCCTGGCATCCAAAGCATTCCTTTGAAATCTGAGTGGAAGCCTCTATGATCCCAAAACTTTTGTATTTTGTAAAACTAGTACTATGTAGATGCTGCCAAGGTCTGCTACCTGTTTTAGCAGTAGTTAGACCCTCTTGAAGCATGACTTATGTAACCTTTGAATGACTGAATAACTGAGCACTGTGAAATGAATCCTGTGGAACTAATTTTCTAGATGTCCCTTCTGAAGCAGGGACCAACAAACTCTCTTCTCAAAGGAAAAATTTTCAGTTTTTCAAATTTGAGCCTCCTGTTGATTATTGGATGAGTTCAAGTCATTATTCTTATTGTCCTGATGCAAAGTAATTGACTTCTTTGTAATGCTAATTTTTTCAACAACCTATTCTCCATGGCCCGACTTGAAGGCATTTTCTTCGTGGCACAACAGGAAACTGTTCATATGTCTTTTGGTCCTGCTTTTTGCTTCTGAGTTTCACTATAGATCTGGTTAAGACAAGGGTAGTACCTATGCCAAGGCTTAAACACTTGGCTGCTTTGAAGTATCTTATGCCAGATTAGTCTTATGCCCTTATTCTCAAGGTTTCGTGAAGTTTTAGGGGCAAAATCTCAGCAATTATTTTACCAGAGGATAACATGCACCATGCCAAAACCAACCACAAATGGAATCCTTATTCCCAACTAAAACATCCTGAGCATAGCTTTTACTGTTTACCTTTCTATAATCATTCTGCTCTTCTAAACTATCTGGCTAGCATTGTCCATCAATCTTTGTTCACAATGTTTTAGGGCTTCTGTAGCTCGTGTCTCCAAACTTTCCAAACCCCTCCTGAAATCAAGTTCCAAACACTCTTAAATCACATGATCAAGTACAATCACAGCAGTGATCCCACTTAAGTGGTCCCCAAAAATGTCATAGTCACTTTTTCATTGCTGGGACAAAATGCTTAACACCCAGAATTTAAATGAATAGTGGTTTATTGTGGTTTACCCTTTCAGTTGGTTCATTCCATGATCAGCAACTCCATGGCAGAAATGGCTTAATGCAAGAGGTTCTAGAGGAAGATAAATCATATTCTTGTAATCAGGAAGTACAGAATCCAGGGAGAATCTGGAGAAGGACATACAACTTCCCAGATTAGGCTCTTAGTGACCTGCTTCTTCTGACCAGATCCCACCTTCTCACACCACATTTAGCTCTGAATTCCTCCATGAATTAACCCACTGATTAGCATAATGCCTCCATGTTTTAATTAATATCCAAATGTCTCTCCAAAGCTTCATGTGCTCATAGGTGGGTCTTTGGGAGTTGATCAGATCATGGGTATGTGATAGTCATCAGCCCACTCAGGAGTTCATAACTAAATATGACTTGGGAGGTGAAACCTGGTTGCAGGAAGTTGATCACTGTGGGCATGACCTGGTTCTATTTCTTGCCACCTCTCTCCTCTCTTTCTTTTTCTATCTCTATCTCTATCTCTGTCTCTATCTCTATCTCTATCTCTATCTCTATCTCTATCTCTATCTCTATCATCTCTCTCTCTCTCTTCTCATCACCATGTCAGGAGCTATCCTCTACTCTGCCATGCTTCTCTGTCATGCCTCGCCCCCATGCCTCTGCCAAGTCACCATGCCTTGGAGCCAGCTAACTATGGACTTAAAACTTGACAACCTGTGAGCCAATTTAAACCTTTCCTCTTTTTAACTTGTGATTGCTAAATGGTGTATCTCAGTTCAAGAAAGTAATTAAGATACACCATAATCTAATCACCTTCCAAAAGCTTCATCTCTCAACACATTGTATACCTAAACCATAACATTCTCCTCCACCTGTATTCCTGATGTTCAATTACCTGGCAGTGTTTTTACTACATCTGTGGCATTGTCAATATCCCTTCCCTATTCACCTTTCTGCATCAGTTTAACCCTTGCAGTTGTTTTTTTCCCCAAAATGTTGCTTTCTTTGATTCACTTTCCATGTTTGTTTCTCAATTACCTCCTAATCTACCTTCCAGACCTTCTGGTTTTCTTGGAAAATAATTCTCATAATATGACCCTATTGATGTAATCTGTAAATGACTGACCTGTTATTGATGGAGTAAAATCCAATTTTGTCTGTTTGACAATTAGGACAATTCATAATCTATCTCTGACTCCTGTAACATTGCGGAGTGTGCCTCTAGTATCCTAATAAAATTGTCTAATTTACCTCGGTGGGCACATTCTTTCAGGTCTCTGATATTTGTTGCATTTTTCCTATTGGATAGAGTAGATACCTTTTTCTTTCTCTATGAAATAAACTTTGATTAATAGTGAGAGGTTTATCTTAAATTATAAAACATGTAAGAGGTCTTCCTTGATCTTCCTGGATCAGATTTGTATGTAAGATATTCACTTGGGATATGTTGTTACAATGAATACTAGCATAAATGGGAGGACAAAAAGAAAGTAGGATTGTACAGACAGTTGAGCTGTGATGCGATCATAACAAGGCCTTACCCGATTATGCAGGTAGGTCTGGAGCTGGCTGGTAGGATCCTTCAGAACTGCTCTGAAGTGGGGCAAAAGGGATGGCACTGTTTTACAATAATGGTGAGTCACTGTATGTGGACAGGAAAAGGTGTGACACGGAGCAAAGCACAGGGATAGTGGTGTCAAAGGACTTTCTGAGAGTTTTGAATACCTCATGTTTGTCAGCTGAGGGAAAAAGACTTTGAGTTTTTAAAGCAGAAAGTGGAAGAATCTGGACACAGAGCAGTGGCATCCACTATACCACAGGTATCCATATTTCCTTCACACACATTTATTATAGAACTTGGCAGTTTTCCCAGTGACTATTTTTTTTTTCCTCTGCTCACTAGCTAGGTTAAAGTTTCTGAAAGAAGCATGTGTGGAAGTTCAACTTACAGTTCAGGGAATGATGGAATATGTACCCCACAGTACTAGAATAGGTTGTGCCTGCTGTTCCTTGAGTGTAACCATGTAGCTATTTTATTGTAAACAATAGGTATAGTGAAACCCTGTCTCAAAAGACAAAAAAAAGGATAATATTGACATGCTTATGTGATTCACAGTTTTAAGTGAGATTGGATTCTGCTTCTCAATAATATAATGTGATCAAAATTCCACCCACCTTTCAACAGACAGCATTTATGTCTCTCATAAATAAAGAAATTAGCTTTTTAAAACATCAATAGCATAACACTTGTGCTTTCAAGAGAGCAAATCTTGTCATACAAAATGTTGGAGAAATGCAAAATAATATTAAATATTTTTTTCAAAAAGTATATGAAAGCTCACTTACAAATAGAACTAACAAACCAAATATTTCTTTAATATCTGGTAGCATACTTATATTCAATTTCACTTCTAGAAGAAAATGTTACAGTATCAGAAATGTATATTGACACAAAAAAGAACTGTGACCTTCAAATGCAGCTCATATAGTTGTGTTCCTTAAATGATTAAAATACAATTAGCTTATGATTATGAATGAAATTTGAGAAAATGTGATAGAATTTTAAAAATAGGTTCAGCAAAACATGCAATTACTCATTTACTGTTTATATTATTCATCATGAGTTACTTTATATCAACATTAAAACTTATCTTGAACATACTTGCCTTTTCTTTATCTTGCAACTTGAAAGCTAAATTCTAAATGTTTTATTCCTAATTATTATTTGCTTGCTCCTTCAAATACAAGAACATAATGGAGAAAATAAACATTTTCCTCCCTTATTAAAGCAAGTTAAAGTTTTGTGGGTACTAGATACTACTGTTCAGGAAAAAAAAACCACTTCAGTTTTAGGAGAATGATGATGTAACTACATATTACCAAGTATTCTACAATATAAATAAATGAAATGCAGAGCAGAAAAGCAAGAGAGAAAATCATCTAAACCAAAAGTTTAAAATACAGAGTTCCTACCCAGTGTCAGAGAGGATTCCTGTCTTGAGCCTCTTCCTAGGTATGTCATTTGTCTAGTGCTAAGGTTACTGGGTTTTAGGGTGCTGGAGTCTCCTTTTGGAGATGGTTCCTAAGTCCTTTTTATTCTGGTAAAAGAATTGGTCACGACAAAATGGTGGCAAAGTACAGACTCTGCTGAGTGAGTTTGGGTCAAGTAAAAGTAGTGAAAGAGGTACACCCTACAGCATCAGGGTGGGCCGCCAGGCAAAAGAACACAGTGGCAAAAACTCAAAGTGGACTGCTTTCGTATCACCTGCTCCTCAGGCTGATGTCAGGTCTAGACTACCCTATTGTTATGGATGACAAACTGGCGGTCAACTTAGCACCAACTGAATTAATTCAGCTGGTGTTGCGTAAAGATGCTCCACCTGAATAAAGTTGCCAGCATAAATAGGGACGTGGAGAAGAAGAGCCAGGCATTGTGGGTTCTTCCAAGAGTTGCTGTTCGAGCTGCTGGTTCTCCTGGAGGTGCTTGTCATGCTGGCTTCCCCAGTATGGATTCAGCCATTATCGTCGGAAGAGCTCGGGACCTCATCGGTGAGAGTGGCTGTGGTTCACATTGCGGGAGCCCTGCTCCTCACATTGTGCATTGCTTCCTGGCTCTGGAGGGGAAGCTGTGTGCTGGAGAAGCTTGTCACGCTGGGCTTCCTGACCTGGGCTTGACTGTTCGCCATCGTCGGAGGAGCGCGGGACCTCATCACCGTTGGGAATGGCTGTGGTGCTCTTCAGGGCAGTTCCACTTCTTCCTTTGAGCGTGACTTCTTGGCTCCCACGTAGAACCCTCAACCCACTGCACAGCTCCTTCACCCTGCTGGCATAGACTTTCTAGTTCCACCGCTGACTTTTGGCCGTCCCGGCACAGAACCGTAAGTAGTCTGGCGTGAGTCCTTATCATGGGCTCTTAGATTCCCAGTTGGTACTGTGGGAGGCATTGTCATGTGTTTTGGGTCTCTAGTGGGACTCTTGCATGATAATGCTGTGGGATCCAGGCCCTCGGCTAAATATCCTGGGTCTTAGTGTTGTGGACAGATTTTCCTGCACTTTCTTGTGTTTAACTTTGGGTGACTATTATAAACAGTATTACAAACTCTGTGTCCTGTATGTAGTTGTTCTCCATATAACCCCTGACTACAACACCTATCAAAATCCTACTTGAGTTCTCGTGAGACAGCCACATGCAGAGCTTTGGGAACAGTTTTGTGAGTGTAATCCGACATCTTGTTATACCTCCTTTCCCAACCTATCTTCCTGTCTCATTTCTTCCTGAGGGATGCTTAGCTCCGTAATTCTTCATGGGGTGCTGAGAGAGTGGAGATCTTCTATAACTTCTTCTGGTTGAAGGGAGCTCTAAACCTATCTACTGGGGATTGTGTGCTCTCCAAATATCTTGGTGGGGGTGGGGGGTTGTGCCTCACTGGCCAGGTTGAAGAGAAACATTTTAGAAGGCAATGGGAAAAGAATTAATGACTCTGAATTCTGAACTAATGACAAAGAATTGAACTCTGGATTTGATGGGAAAAATAAACTGTACTATTATGTTGGGGATGTAAAACCCAAATGTGAGGAGATCAAATTTCCATGCTTCTGGTGGAGGACAAAGTATGGCAAAGGGAGAGATTAGATAAATTATCAAGAGCCCGAGAGCCATAGCCTTAGCAAGATTACCCACATGGATTTAATTAAGAACAGAAGCCTCAATACAGATGCTCATTAAGCTGTGGTGATTTACGGTCATTAGTGGCTCTACTCATCTACAAGTGGAGCAATACAGTAGTCTTGCTTTCTGAAGAGGATCCTCAGGTCTTCCAGGAGACCTCGGGAATAGGTTACTTCTTACTCCTGTGAAAATTCTAGTGAACATTTCTCATGTAAGATTTTTATATGTTGTCATTATGCCTCTTGAGGAAGGACCAGAGTGGTTTCTCAATGACTTGGAATAAGAGTAGGGTCTTGAGGGGCTGTGAGGCCATCTTTCTTGCCTCCCTGTTTGTCTTTTGATTTTCCAGTGAGACTTCAGGCATGTACAATGCGTGACTGCAATGTGCTTGGGATCAGGGACTGCCTCTGGGAGTTGTGTAATTTCTTGCTTGCTTTTTTTTTTTTTTTTTTTTTTTGTACTGGGGATTGGACTCACAACCTCACACCTGCCAGGCAGGTGCTTAGGCCACTGAGCTAAATCCCCTGCCCTATTTTTTGAGACAGGGTCTCACTATGCAGTTCAGGTTGGCCTTGAACTCACTTTGTACCCCAGGCTGGTCTCAAATGCACAATGATCCTCCTGCCTCAGCCTCCTCAGTACTGGAATCAAAGGTGTGCACTACCACTCCCGGCTTCCTGCTTGGGTTTTATAAATGGTTTTTTATTACTCAGTAAGCTTCTTCTGCCCAGAATTTTGCATGTGCATGTAACATCACAAAGGCTTACTTGGACTCTTTATATATATATAGCTTCTTCTCTTTTCCTAATACTATTGCCCAAGTTAGAGCTATGAGCAGAGGTCCCTGAGGTAAGTTGGCCTCAGTAATTTGTTGTAGACTGACAGTTTCACATCCCGCCTTTTGATGTCTTCCTTGGACAAAGTTTCTTCTCTGTCACCACATCTGCTTAAGAGTCTTGGAGGGGCAGGTCACTGATATCCTGCCTGCTTGCATAGGTTTGGAAAATCACTGTTCACAAGAGTGGCTAACTTCTGAACCTATGGGGATCAAAGAGACAGGTTTAAGAGTAGTGCAAGTTTTTATAATAATCTCAAGGATGTCAAATGACATGGCCTATAACTGGCAAGCCATCTCCCTGTAAATCATAAGTAAACCTTTTCAGAATAGCTCTGATGTGATGGAGAGCCAGGACTTCCAATAAAGTTAATATTGCAGCTTCTTTTGTTAATGTATCTGTAGCTACTGCTTTCAGGTGATATGACTATACCCAGATATTTCATCCAAATTTTTTGAAAATTAATCCCCTGGACATTGTTCAGGTTCTAGCTTTGGGTCAAGACACCCAAAGCAAGTCCTCTCTTTTTTGAGATGTAGAGCAAGAAGGGTTTCCTTAAATTGAGTACCTTATTATACCATGCAGCAGTATCTATGTTGGCTAATTAGGCCAGCAATACCTGGTGTAGTCCACCAGGTAAAACCATTTGGGCCTTTCCTAGAATTTGAGAATTTCCTCCAATTTTCTAGTAAATCCCTTCTTAGCAAGGAAGCAGTACACTGTGGAACAATTAGAAACTCATGATTAAACATTGGGCTTTCAAAGTGAAATGTCAGAGGAGGAGTAAAGAATCTCTCATTCTGAATCCCCCAGACCCCAGCTACAGCTGCAGATCTAGAGGAGGGCTTTCCAGAGAAGTAAGTCAAAACTGAACAAAGTAATTGTATTAGCTCTCCCATGACTTCCAGTATTACCCAGAGTTCCTCATAGTAGGTGGTAATACCCATAAACGCTGTAGATGTCTTTGAGTCTCTCTAGAGCAGAAATAAATGCTTTGGCTGGCCTACCCTCTCTGAGAGCAGGGATGGTCAATCCTCCAGTGCCATGAGTCGGGAACATTGGCTGCCTCACGCTTGGTGCAGGGCCCAGGCAGTGGCTTGGTGCATTTCTGTGCCCAGTGTCTATTCTTCTTGTCTTCAGTCATCCATTATTTTCCCTTAGAAAATTGGGGTGACTTTTAAAGTATTACTAATTGCAACACCTATAATTCTAGCTTTTTGCTTTTAACTCTCCTCCAGAACCTGATTATTGTCCTGAAATTGTGTAATAGGTGTCTGGAATCCCATCAAAATTTCTACATGAAACAGAAGAGAAAGACCCGTATTCTCCTGAGAGACGGGTAGTGATCTGAGGACAGCATTATTAAAACCATCACTCTCTTCAGGCTTACCACCATAGTGTTTGGACTTTTCATGAGATAAAGAGTCACACACAAAACAATGAACACAGGGATTTCACTCCATCTTGTAAATTTTAAGAAGAACTTGTCTAACTAAAAATAGTCTCATATTTTGAACTGTTACCTATATCCATCTTTCACAACTTCCTAGATCATAATGAACTTAAATCATTTTATAATTGTAGATGAGCTATTTGTTTTTCAATTAGCAGCGTCAGACTTTTACCACAGATCAAGTGATGAAGACAGTAAAATCTGTGGGGCATGGTTCATGAGGTTTTCCATGGCTTGTCTTGGGGCCCATGGAGAGATTCAACTAGGTCTTGGTTCCTTAAAATTGTGTACAATGCAGAAGGAGAAGACTCAGTTTGAGCCCACAAAGCATCGTCCCTTGCAAAATTCAAGTATTCACTATACAGATGACTCTGTTTGAAGATAAGAAGTTGTTTGCATCTTTCATAGATGAACAGAAAACAGTCATACTAAGGGACTATTTTCTCCATATGGGGGCCCACTAACTCTTTATGAAAAGGGTATTGAGCCACTTTTTTATGCTACCTAGCCAAACTTGATGGCTTTCTACTTAAGCATGGTAGAGCTAGTTGAGAAACTATAGCTTTTCCATTTATCCATAGTAAATACTTTAGTACTATCTTTAAGTCAGGAGGGATAGGAACTTCTTTCTTAAGACACTCTACCTTTACAAAGATCTAAGAACAAACTAACTCCTCCTTTGACTCACAGTCACTTGAGTTAAGCTTTATTGACTGTTCTTTGTTCTGCTAAAATTGTCAGACATATGTTTCTAAATTAACTCCTTTTTGTTAGGAGAAATAAGGAAGACATCTAGCTTAATTCAAAAGAAAAGAAAGAGGAAACCCACATGTTCCTTTGAATTGGAGGCTTAACTCCTATCTATGTGTGTAATATTTTCGGATGACTATGAGGTCATTTGGAAACAGTAGAACCCATATGACTGATTCAAAACAGGTTGCAACCACAAGAGAAGATAACATGGCATCCCGTAATGTGATGAGACAAGATGGTGGCCCCCACAAAAATAGCACCCTGATAAAGAAAAATCAACTTAGGGGAATAGGATAGATGAGACTTTGAGGGCAAAAAGTAATAAACTAGGGTAGGTGGCTACTGAAGAAGTCTATCAAATTACCAACAGCTATTTTTTCCCAAAAGAATGAGAAAGCTGAGAGAAGTATCACAGAGAAGAGAAACATGAGCAAAAAGGCATAATGAAAGCCTTAGTTGCACCTATGGTGTCTGCATGATCTGTTCTGCACTTGGGTTAATAACAGGCTCTCTGGCTGTTCTTTACTGACAAAGTATCAGTGATGAGTGTTCAAAAATGGGAAAGAGAAGAAAAGAGGAGGTAAATCTGAAGTGGGCCTCTGGGCCTCCTAAAATTAGAAAGAAAACACAGAGACCATGCATTCTCCTCCAGGAAAACACAGGAAATGGTTCTTATCTCCATGAGAAGCTCCTGGGTTCCCTAGCCTATGGTAGAGAGAAAAACAAAGCAAAACAACAAACCAAACAGACAAACAACAACAACAACAAAAAGAATGTACCCAAAGAATTTTACCTGTTTTCTGGACTAGCTAAGCCAAGTTATGTTACTCAATTTGGGGTGCTGGACTCTCCTCTTGGTGGCGGTTTCTACGTTCTTTCTGTCCTGAACAAAGAGTTTGTTAAGACAAGCACAAATGGTAGCAAAATTTTATTAAAGATAAGAAAAAAATAAATAAACAAACAACGAGAAACAAGCTCTACAGAGTGAGTTTGGGCCAGGTAAACATAGGAAACGAAGTATAGAGGTTGGACCACCATTTAACAGGCAACGTAGTGGGAAAACCTCAATATGGGCTGCCTTTTATATCACCCACTCCTCAGGCTTACATTAGGTCCAGGCCATCATCTTGCAAACCTGCTTGAGTTCTTACAAGAATTCTACCAGCAGAGCTTTGGAAACAGTTGTGTACATGTGTTCCTGGACCTTGTCACACCTTCTTTCCTAGTCAGTTTTAACCATGCCCTAACTTCCTGTCTCACTATCACCATTCCCTTGAATGTCCTCCTTGCATAGCTCCATTTTAATGTTATTAGATTTCATATAATCCTCAATGCTATAATATTAAGAGGCTCTCTACTAACCTGTGTTATGGTTTGTGTCTAAATGTACCTCTAACGTCCCATGGAATCATGAGGGGCACACTTTTCAGAGGTGGCTGAATCCAGAGTTCGTAACTGATTCATGGTCCCATGCTGAGATTAAGATTATGACTGCTATACCTGCTATACCTGCCTGGTGTGGGTGGACTGGCTACAATATAAGAGACAGAAAGAGACTTGTCTCTCCTCTCTCTCATTGCTTTTGCTGTCTTTCCCCATCAGGAACTGTTGCCCCTTTGCTATGTGACGACAGTGGATTATGTAGCGAACCTCTACAAACTGTGAGCCACATGAACCTTTTCACCTTTAAATTACATGTCAGGTATTTTGTCTCAACAATGAGAAAAGTAACTAAGACAGTGAATTTTGAGGACTCACCCATACTCAAATGATAGCACACAGGACATCCTACAGACACTAGAATGTGAAAGTAGCAAGGAAAGATTTTTGCAAAGAGCTTGACACTGGTGCAATCTTGACACCCTAATTTTTGGCTCTGACCTCAGAAATCATGGGATAAAATTTCTGTTTTATAAGTCCTATGAAACTAATACAGGCTGTCTTGACTTTATGAATTGCTATTTAAAAAAAAAGTTAGGAGCCAGGAACAGTATAGAAATTTTAGTCACTCTCCAGAGAGAGAGTGACTTCATGACCCAATAAGAGAAAAAACACAGTAAGGCTGTGTGAATCTTCCTACCCCATTCTCAAACTGAATGTTCACATCTTTCTCACTTAACAGGAAGAGTCTCCATGCCTTAGTTAAAGGAAAAAAAAGTTCATTTGCATTATTTTAGAAAAGAGGAAATTGAAACAGGACACTTCACACATTTATCCACAGTAACACTAGGAATTAATTTTTGTTCCCATTGCTCTAATTCTTACAATGTTCTACCCCTTTGATGAGGACAGCTGGACCTGCCACTGAAACATAAGCATTAGAAGTTCAATCAAGTATATTTATTTTATATATTTATATTATATTAAGAAGAAAGTATTTGTAAAAGTACACTTGCAATTATTTTAAAAATATACTTTTACTTCCAACCTTTGTGATGAAAATTGTATATGATGCTACTCAGAATAAATAACTATTTCTAGATCACCTTTCATACACAGTACATTTTCATTTCTGTCATTATAATAACTTCAGATAAAGTCATTTGCCCAAGGTGAATGACAGGGGCTGAAATTCAAACACTTACTTTCTAGCTTTCACTCTAATTGTTATTGGAATAGTAGTAAATGGCAGTAAAAGTAGGGTAACCATATACTTAACTGCTAAAATCTGCACTATGTTTAGAGCAAGGACAGCATCATTCATAAATATACTGGGGAAACAGGTTTAAACTGGCACCATTCTGGAGAAGCAGGGCATAAAGGGTAAATAAGTAGGGCCTGGAATATTACCATATTTTTAAAAACTGAATTTCTAACATTATATTTAAATCTATTTACTTTCTAGTACATGATATACTTGTAACATAAGAAAAATATATCTCACTAAGAAATACGTGGCAGAAGTCACTCACAAATACAGGGGTGGAAACAAATCTATACCCCAAGGTAAAGCCTGGTGTCCAAGTTTATAAGAAGACCCTGAGTGCTCCCAAAGAAATCAGAAGTAGGTGGGTCACACTAATTTTTGTTTAGGTTGACTCGAAATGTAGTCCTATCTTGGCCGCTATGCATTCTTTGAAGTTCTTGCCCTCTTCCTTGGGCACAGCTGGGCTCATTTTCCTTTGTGCTTCTTACAGCCTGTGTTTATTTTTCCTTAGTCTACTTGCTTTATTATACTGCAGTTTTCCTGAATGCATTCTGTTTCTCAGGAGAATCTGTATCTTACCACTTTGTGCTGTTCTTGGCACATGGTGACCCTCACTAACCTCAGATAACAGGGCGGAGGCAGGAAAAAAAATAGGAAGAGCAAAGGGCCAGAAAAGAATGAAGGCTCATCTCTCTTAAGCTGAAAACAAATACTCATTAGAACATAGACCACAGAAAAAACACAGGCCGTGTTAGTGTGAAATGATTTGTAGAAAATCTGGTATTTTTCATTTTAATAATGATGATATCAATCAACATAAAATAAATGTTGAGTATCTACCTTTAGAGATACTTTCACACTGCCTGGACACTAAGAACTAAAGCCATTTTATCATAATTCTGCTGTTCTACAGCCTTTATTAGCATACTCTTTCTACTCCAGAAGACTCTCAATCAGGAAGATAACAGTTGCAAATAACTGCACAACTTATTAGAGAAATGGGTAAGGAGCCCTTACCTCTTTAATAAATATCATTGGCAACTGACTACTTAGGACTCCTGACTTTCTCTGTCCTTAAAATATACTCTTCGTTGTTCAGGCTTAGACTATCAGGACATTTAGGTGATTCTCATCTAGACTCCATTGAAAATCCTTTCAATCAGAGTTTGTCCTTTCCCAGTGCAATATGCTATCAGACTCTATAAAAGTGTTGTTTTCTAGAGTAAGCAATAGACTCAGTTGTGCTTTATTAAAAGCTCTCAGTGTGTACTTTACATATAACTAGCTTCACCCTCAAAATCATCTTAGAAACTTCAGTGTATTTGAATTCCCATTTTATGAAAGAAAATCTAAGCGTGAAGTTATACACCGAGTCGCAGATAGAGCTGAGATTTGAATCCAGGCTGTTTGACCCTACTGCCAATGTATCTGCACTAAGTTGCTGACAGTGATTTAAAAATCTCTATCAGGGACTTTTTTTGGATTGGGTTTCAAAGTATCAGAATAAATGAAACACTTAAAAAAGGAACAACTAAAATGCAACATTTTAAAGATCATATCATTCACATAAATGAGTCAATGATTTCCCTATTCATCTTCTCTTTAGTCTTTCCCCTTTTAATGAACAAACTGATGGTAGTCCCAGTGCAAGAAAAATAGCATAATTCCTGAAAATTTCCTGGCCTTTGAAAAATAACCATTACTTTTATTGCTCCTGAATGACCACAGTATTTCCACATGAATTTCAACTTGAATCTGCACTTCTAGGAAAAGTGAAGGATCTATTGCATATTTACTAGTAATACTTCCTTGGAGTAAGAGGCA